>BTHU01000004.1:140487137-140624637 GCA_036184795.1 Tokudaia tokunoshimensis
ATTCCCTATGTGGAAAGGGGGTTCTGAGGAAACCCACCCCTTGAAGCGATTATGAGGTCAAAGGAACTGAGATGCAAGGCTATGGTTATGTTTGGGTGGAGACAGGGCTTCCAATTATTCTTGGCATGGTCTGTATCGGCTGCCTCTTTCCCACCTTGCAAACTCTCAGCTGGGTGAGACAGTCTCTTGGGTCTGTTGGGTCAGATCGTAGGATTGGACCTCTGGGTTTCTCCAAATCTCTGTATCCATCAAGAATGACTGTAGGTGGATAATGTAGATAATGGTGGGGGCCCCCTTCACCCACACCTGTGGACTCCTTGGTCCCTCACAGTGGCACCGGGAGAGAGATGGTATCTCCCCTGGGGCCTGACAGAGCACAGCGAGGTAAGATGGGCTCAGCTCCATCCCCCATCCCACGGTGCTGGCAGAACCTCATAACTCCAAGTTCATGCCGGCCCAGAACCCGGCAGTGCGATCTCACTCGGAAATCATCTTTGATGTAAATAATTAAGGTGAGTTGAGTGTTAGCGTGGGACCTGCTCCTGTTGCCAATGGGGGAAGAAGTGGGGGATCTAGAGAGGCCCGGGCAAAGGCCCTGTGAAACTGAAGATAGACGGCAGAGACATGCAGCCACAAGCCAAGGAGCCCAGGACTCTGGTAGACCTCAGGAGTGGGAAGAGGCAGGAAGGCTCCTTCCTGAAGCCTCAGAGGGAGCCGCTGCTGATCACAGCTTCTCCTGAAACTCCGATCCATAGAAAAGCCAGGGAGACAAGCCTGTGGTTATCATTATCAGAATCCTAGGAAAGAGATAAGCTCACAGTGGGGCTACCCCTCTTCCATCCAGGAACTAGACAGGCCCACTGGTGCCTCTACTCGTCCCCTCTGGTAAATGGTGTGGGATGTGACAAGAACCCTTTCCATTGTCAGGCTTATAAACACTCCCTCCTCCTTAAGACCTGAGTAAGAATCTTTAACCAGAACTCAAAAGCATAGATGTGCTTCGTGGGTTAGTGTTGGCTCTAGGTACGATCAATTTTATTTTTATTTTTCAAGACAGGGTTTCTCTGTGTAGCCTAGGTCCACTCCTGGACAGGCCCATCTGGCTCTGGATGAGTGGAAGGGAGGGGGGAGAGGAGAGGCATGGGATGTGATTCACGCCTTCTTCTGCAAGGGAACTTGAGGGAGCACTCCCGGTACATGAAGCTTTTCTGCCCTGGAAGGTGACTGAGGTTAGTATTGGGACATCAGAGGATGCTGAGGGGCCTCAGTGTGATGCTGTGTGTGCCCAGAACCAACGCACAGGGGTCCCTGGTCAGAGCGGAACTTAAGCTGGGAGTGTTCAATAAAGTTGATCAGGACCCAGTGGCCATCTCGTTTGGCCCTGTGAAAGTCTAAACTCTGGATTCTGTGGACAGAGACTATAGCTCCTGAGATCCACTCAGTACCTAGGGCTGACCTAACAGGTCACCCCACTTTTCTCTGTGTGAGGGTAACTTGCATTGAGGCCCACCCAGCCCCATAAGTACCAGCGGTGACTCATCATTTGGACTTACTTTTGCTTGGCAGTGTCTCTGTTTGGTACTGGTGCCCACAAAGGCTGGGCAGCCAACCAAGACAGTGTCAGAGGCTCCTGGGACAAGGCAGACTCTGCCCACTCAGTCCCCATCACCTTAGAGAAGGCCGCAAGGGGGATGCGAATGATCCTGATCAGTCACTGCTGATGTTGAGGATCTAGCTGCAAACAGTAAACTGGCCATAGCTGGTTAAAGCAGGATGGGACTTTGTTCAGAGACACTGAGCAAGTCCCACCTATGGCTAAGCCGTTAAAGTCTGGCTTAGCCCTGTAGACACAAAGCAGATATATTGTGTGGACCCCTGACCATATACCAAGGCCACCACGACACTCTGCTGCCCTGGAGGAACCCAAGCTCTCACTCAGGCATAGCCATCATCTCCCGAAGCTCCACAGCCCATCTTCCGTGGAGGGACCCAGAGCAGGTGACCACAGCCATCCACAGAGGAGTCTGGGAATCCACCTGGTAATTCCAAAGAGGCGACGTTGGTAGCCATTTTATAGCTGGAGAAATGGAGAACCAAAGTCACACAACTATAAGATGGATTCTGTGGTGGGTCCTCCTTTGTTACCTCTGGACTCTACCAGTCTGAAAATCTGCAGTTTTGAAACTGGCCTGGGATGGTAGGGACCGTCCTGGAGACAAGAGCAATGCGTCGTGAGGGTATCGGGTGGTCTATGAAAGAAAAAAGAAAACCCCAGCTGCTTTCAAACACCCCACCACTGCATAAGGCCTAGGCAGAGCACTCGCTACACCCCCATCTCTAGGCCTGTTCATGTTTAGGGAGTCATGGGAGAGAAAGAGCAAGCGACTTGCTGGAGGTTCTAGAATATACCTCAGCCTTCCAAAGGCAGTACGACATAGAAAATGGCACACACTTCCCTCCACCCTCTGCCTCCTGGAGGCCCTAATGCTGGGCTGGGCTTCAATCAAAATGACCAAGTGTGACCAAGGCAGTGGAGTGAGTCCTCAACATCCAGGCTCAGCCTCATAGAAGGACATGGTGGTAGTTGGGCATTGTCATAGCCTATGCAGTGTAGCTGCAGAAACTTCTCGCCGAGGTAGGACGCAGTTTTGCCCAACCAGTAGAGTTCATGTGCACATCCGTGGTGGGAGGACCCACCCCAGGATCCGTCTTTCAGCTGTGTAACCTTGGCTCTTCATTTCTCCATCTATAAAATGGCTACCAAAGTCACCTCTGCCTTTGTTACCTCTGGAATCATCCAGCGGATCAAACAGACCTGTAGCACACCCCAGAAGGGCCAGCCAGGCTGGCAGGGGCTGCCTTCCCTTCCTCCATCGGATTCCATGTCAGTAACTTTCTAAAGGTCCCCTGTGGCAAAGGAAGAGAGAATGAATGATTTGCTAGCAGCTGCATTCCTGCAGGTTCCCGAGGCTGTAGAAGCCGGGTTCAGCCTTTCCCAGTTGGAGCTGACTCTTTAGGCAGTTAGTGAATTGAGAGCCTTCTCAGGCCTTCAACAGAGCCCACCCGTGGCGAGCCATTAGCAGACACTGTGAAGATCAGTGGCCACAGGCTGTCCGCCTCAACCAGCCGCAGAGACCTCTAAGCAAGCATTGTTCTTGGGTGACCCACAGACTGTGCTGATCCCAGTGTCACTTCAGAGCAGGGAGTCAGGAAGGGAGGGGCCTTCTAGTGCCCAGAGGCTGCCTGCCCATGGAGCTTTAGGAAGGGGCTTTGATCGGGTGGCCAGGGCAGGCAGCAGCTGCGGACGACTTTGATGAGACATTTATTCATTCGCCAGATCTCTTATGAGTGCGGAGTTCCACAAAAAGCTTAAGATTCTGGAGCCTGAAAGGGTGACTTTTCCCATCTCCTGCTCTCAGGCCCCGAGCCTGGAAGGTACCAAGATGCTGAGAGCTGGTGAGAGATCCCCCTCACTCCACCCCCACCCCGCCCCGCTGGTGTTTCCCTTTCCCCCTTGCTGGGAGAAACTTGAGTTTGTTCAGATGGGCCAAGGCTAGCTCAAGGTGGGTGGCTCCTGATTGTTTGCATTTCTCAATTTGGCCCCTGGCCTGCAGCTTCAGGATCCCCGTGCAACTAATGAGAAAGGTAGTCTTGAGTCACACAACAGGTCACTGCTGAGCCATCTCTCCCCACTCCACCCCCACCCCCTCAGCCCTCCAGGCCCCCAACCTGGTGGTATTTGACAAGCAGGAGAGAGATAGATGAGCCTCTGTGACTGTTGAGATGGGCCCTCTGCTGAGCTATCTCTGCCCCCTCCTCCCCTTCCCCCAGCTCTCCAGCTCCCCCACCCCCGTGATATTTGACCGGCAGGAAAGGGATGGATGAGACTATGTGACTGTTGTGATAGCACACACAGATATTAACACTGGGGGAGGGAGTGGAAAGGAGGTTCCATGGCATGAGTTAGAGAGGGCTTCTGGGATAGATCCTGTGTCTGGCATCCGTCAGGTGCTGTCGCTTCTGAAGTCACCTTTCCTCTAGGTCACAAGATGACTGCCGGCAGCAACAGAAGTCATAAAGTTTTCTCTTTGGGGCAGTTAACTTCCTTAGCCATGCATCTATGCCTGGACCACTCGCAAGAGTCAGGGGATTGCTAGATGTCACTGGCATAGTTATCAAGATGGCTTGGGGGCTGGGAACCTTGCTGGTGTCCTCTAAACTAGCATGGGGCCTCACAGGATATGGGAACAAGAACCTGGTTAGGCTTCTGTTGTGCCAGAAGGCACATGGTTGTAACAGTAGGCAGACTCTTGGGCAGGCCTGTGGGGTACCAGAATATCCTTAGATAAACAGTTGGCACGGAGAGCAACTGTGCCTGCCACTCTCTGCCCTGAGAGCTTTGGTGCACAGTGAGTGTCCAGGGAAACCTGCTCCTCTGAGCACAGGCCCTGAGCCTAAGACTCGACACCCTGGGAACGGAGCCACCCGGAGTCAAGGCTTGCAGCGGGCTTGCCTCTGAGTTCAGCAGGGTGTGGCCGGCGGCTCATTGAGTCAGTTTTCTGCCAAACCTGTCTGTTCCAGTTGTGCTCAGAAAGGCAAACACCTCACAAAGCAGCAAGCCTGGGGGTGACTACAGCCTGATGACAGAGGAGAGGCCGTGCTCCTGACAAGCCAGATCAGTGAGAAAGATTTGGCAGAGCAGAAACATCTGGAACAACACAGCCCAATACTGTCACCACAGGGCACAGGCAGCGATGGTACATCAAATGCAGCTACGGGTCGAGGTTGTTTAATTTTCATTAAATGATCAAAAAGGGGCGTGTGTGTGTGTGTGTGTGCCGTTCAGCCACTGGAGAACTCTTGAATTGAGTCTGATTGGTTTCAAACAGGTCTGACTTTCCAACTGGAAATTTCTGAGGTCTCAGTGCCAAGCATGTGACCCGTTTGCCCAGGGTGCGCTAGACCCTGGGTTCCACCATCAGCATCAGCAACCAAATCAGTAAGGGGCCAGACTACATCTGAAGGACGTAGAGGCAAGCTATGGGTACAAGTGTCTCAGAAAGTATTGGAGACCTTTAAAAAAAAAGTAAGACACCCTAACTTTTTTTTTTTTGAGACAGGGTTTCTCTGTGTAGCCTTGGTTGTCCTGTAATTCACTCTATAGACCAGGCTGTCCTCAAACTCAGAGATCTGCCTGCCTCTACCTCCCAAGTGCTGGGGACACCCTAACTTTTATATTTAGTGATATTTTATATATTATTTTATATAGTAGTGATATTTTAGAGGTGTCTTGGGTTAAAAAATAAAATATCCACATTGTGCTCACTGACAGACTGATTTTTCTTTTTTCTGGACAGTGTTTTACTATGTAACCATGGCTGACCTGAACTAGCTATGTAGACTGGCTTGGACTGGAACTGCCTCTGTCTCCCGAGTGCTGGGATTGAAGGTGTAACTCATTAGCCTGGTTCCTGGTAGGGAGAGTAAGGTGTGTTTTTTGATACTGCATTTCTTTGTGTCACATCGACTGCCACAGCTTTTCCACCGAATGCTGTTGTTTCCACACAGGGGATGTTGCCTGGCTGTAGGTCCCGGGCATCATGTGCACACCTGGTGCCCATGGAGGCCAGAAGAGGGTGTCAGACCACTTAGAACTGGTTGTGAGCTGCCGTATGGATTCTGGGATTTGAATCTGGGTCCTCTGGAAGAGCAGCCAGAGGTCTGCCCACTGTGGCTTCAGATGAGATCTCAAGCTCCCTGGACCAGTCTGGTTCAATGTCCCTGCGCCCATTGGCTGAGGGGAGCAGTGCTTTTGGGGACAGAGGTGTCCTGTCTTGTTCTCTGGGATGTCGCTGTGTTCCTCTTCCAACCACCTAACACTAGTGGTCAGGGCCTGGATGCCAGCTTGACGGATCTGCAGTTGTTGCTCCAGTGAACTGGTCCTACTCAGTCCAATCCAGCTCGGCGGGGAGCTGGTGTTCCCAGCAGGTCATCTGACCTCAGGGAGGGTTTAGAGAGAGAGTCTGAATGCCTGGGGCCTCAGGATTACAGTCCCAGCACATAGCAAGTATCAGGATGAATTGTGCCCACCAACAGGCACTTGTTCAGTCACCCTTGAGGCTAAGGAAGAGAGATTCCGAGGGCCCCGGAGATGTGGCTTTGTGCTTGGTAGCTTTGCAGCTTCTAATCGATCTCAAGAGACAAGCTGTCAAATGCCAATTATCCCCTAATGGGAGCGGAGAGCGCCGTGAGAGGCAGGGAGACGGCTCTTGCTTCTGCTGTGACATCCACTGCATGGCACCACTGCTGGGTGGCCAGACTCAGACACAAGATGCTAGGTTTAAACCCCAGATCAGCCCTGCTGACTTGTAACCTACTGCACTTTGATGTATTCAGCTCCCTAACTGCTGTGGCCAGTGTGTCTCAGCATAGACTGCCATGGTTGCGGAGTGTTTTCTTCTCTGTCTCCTCTTTGGTCCCTAGGCCCGGAATCAGCATCATTTCTTGCTCTGTTGGTCTCACTCCTGTGAGATTCCTTCCTTCCCCTCTCTGTTTGTCTTCCTCTTTGGGGGCGAATGGCTATTTCATTCCTTGGGGGGAGGGGACAGGTGACAGATGGGAGAGGGACAGCACTCTTCTGAACTTGCGCAGGATTTGGAAGGACCTGCTCCTACTCTGCATCCATCCCGGCCACAGGAGCACGGTCTAATATTCTTGCTGGACTATTGCAGAATATGGTGAGGGATCAGCTCGGATGGATGAGACCTGTTGTGGGCAGGTAAAAAGCAAATCTAGAGAGCAGGAAGCGTCGTGAGATGTATGGATGGACTGCCGAAGGGGGGGTGGGGGGGACTGAGGGTTGGGAGATGGCCCTCTGCAAAGAGACGGTGTTCTAGTTGAGATTTGAGTGAAGGCAAGGAATCTACCAAGGAAAGGAAAAACAAAAATAAAAAACAGACAAACGAAAAAACCCCAAACTAGTGAGGACCTACTTTTATTTAATACAGCTCTGGACATCCTAGCCTAAGCAATTAGGCAAGAAAAAGGAATCACTGGTATGCAGAAGGGGAAGGAAGACGAGAGAGTTGTCTGTTCTTGGATGATGTGATTTTATACAAGGAAAACCTTCATTCCATTATTAAAACAAATCTATAGTCGGGCAGTGGTGGTGCACGCCTTTAATCCCAGCACTTGGGAGGCAGAGGCAGGCAGATTTCTGAGTTTGAGGCCAGCCTGGTCTACAGAGTGAGTTCCAGGTCAGCCAGAACTATACAGAGAAACCCTGTCTCGAAAAACCAAACCAAACCAAACCAAACCAAAACAAATCTATTACAGCTAAAAAATAAATTCATTAAATATTGGAATAGATAATCAACACGCACACAGAGACATGCACGTGCACACGCAGTGCACACATGCACACGTACACACACACTGATGGAGTATTTCTAAGGAGGGGAGGGCTTGTATACATTCAACCCAAAAACTGTACTGAGAGAGGCTAAAGACACTACGAACACACAGATGTCACATGTTCGCTCACGCGTAGGAGGACGCAGCATGATGAAGGTCACACTCCCTGACTTAGGGTAGAGGTTCAGAACTCGCCCAGCCCAAATCCATGAAGTGCTCTGGAGGGACACAAACACAAAATCCATCTTAAAATTTATACGGAATCTCACGCAACCTCCAAAGTTGAGCTTTAAAGAGGAAGGACGAAGGGTACCCAGTAGCGCTCTGTTCTCAAAGCCGCCGTGACACGGGGACACGAGCAACCCTGCTAGGTAGGCTTGAGCTTTGAGGGGACAGGAAAATGCCACCAGGTAAGGAAGTCGCTGTTAGGGCTCACAGGCTGCCCATTGATAGGTCTAGAAATGGGCTCAAACCGGACTGCAGGAGGATGTCTGGCAGTCAGATCAAAGCCAGCATTCCTCCAGAATGCTTGAAACCAGTTCCCATCTGCCCAGTGAGTCATTTCCCTCGCCTCTGGCCAAAGGATCTAGGGCTCTACTCCCTGACACCTGTGGTTGCTTATCAAAGCCTGTGCCGCCTCCTCTGGGTTCCCTCAGTCCCTCAGTCTGTACTCAGACGGGGACTTGGAAGTCCACCTGCCTCCCCAGGCTTCCTTCCTCCCTGATACCCATTTGTTCTCTTTCTAGAGGCAAAGCAAGCCCCCTCCCCCTCCTGCTCCTCAATTCCCCTTTCTACCTTCTAGCTCTATGCTGTTCTGTCTCTTGATATCCCCCTGGCCCCACCGTTGCTCTCCCTCCATCTTGCAGATAACCCTGGCCATGTTCAGTTGGCTTTCTTTTCTCTTTGATCTGGACTCTCCAAATGTCTCTGGGTATTTTCTCTCTTATGCATGCACAATAGAAACCTTCTCCTTAGCCATACCACGAGCGGCCATGTCTCCAGCTTCATTCCTGTGTTCCCTCACATATGTCTGGTGTCAAATCCCAGAAAGGTCACAAATGGATCCAATTCCAAGGGTTCCGGCCTCTCCTGACGGGACCAAGCTGCCAATTTCGACTCTCCTAAAGTGTGCATTGTTTATTCCTGCTGGCATCTGCCACCCACCACATTCAACTCCAGATTCTAGGTTCCTCCTCCTCCTCCTCAGCCGCCCTCCTTCACCTCTCTAACCACTTGACTACCAAGCCCTCTGGCAGGTGCCACCTCAGAGCTGCCTGCTGGCTCTGTCTCTCAGCTCATGGTGCTTACTACCGCTACAAAGTTTCACTGGTGTCTCAGGCAGCTTCTCTTGCCCCAAAGGCAGACTTGGAGACGGAGGGACAGGAAGGTCTCCAGTGTTGTCATTATTTCTTTATTCATCTGCTCTTGCAGAGGGTATTGACACCCCCCCCCATTACAGGAAGGAGAGAGTGACCCTCCCTGTGGTGTCCTATGCCCAAGGCAGGTATGTGGTTGCTGAATATCCAACTGATACATAGACCAGCGTAGAGATGGTGCCTGCTTCTGACACTCCACCTTGGCATATAGTGGAGCTCAGTAAATATCTGCTAAATGGATGAACTAATGAATGGGAGAACCAATGAATGAATGAAATCTCTCAGGGCCCATGAGCGCCTCTCCACTGCACCATCTCCAGGATCCCCCCTTCCCTATCCCCTCTTGGGTGGTTTTGTCTCACACCCTCCCCAGGGATGCTGTCATAGCTCCTCCTGTCTGAGTGACCAATGTCTCTTCCTCTGGGCATCTTGGGCCATCTGACAAGGGCTTCTTTCAGCTATAGGCTATTGGCTATAGCTATAGGTTATTGGCTTCTCTGATTGGCTTGCTGTTCATGAGTGGCCCTTCTGGAAACATGCTCCCACACAGCCAGACAGGTTGTGACTCTAGAAGTCAGTTGTCTCCTGCTTGCCCAGTGCTAAAAACAGCCGGGTCCCCTGAAGGCTGCACCTGTGGATGGAGGAGAGGTGTATTTTTAGCAGGCAGGAGACAGCGCCAGAGCTCAGATCAGCACTTCCTGCCTAGGCTGGAGCCTCCAGTCACACTCTGAATGGCTGTCCAGTGTCTCCCCAGGTCAGCCCTGCCTCAGGTGCCCAGGATGGCAGGGACCAGCTGGTTGTTCGTTTGTGGATGTCGACCACGCCACAGATGCTTGTGGTCCTAACCCCTTTTCATCCGTAGAGCCCTTGATCCTACCAGAGTCAGGCTCTGTCTTATCCAGCCAGCCTGGTTAGTGTGGTAAACATGCCCTGTCACACTGGTGTGGGACTTAAGGCTATCTTTCCCACTGGTGACTGAGCTTCTCAGTCCTTGTGGGCGTTCTCAGTGTCTCTCCTTCATGTGTTAGTGTTGGAAAACCAGAGACCTCTACTATATCAGAGACTACATCTCCCAGTTTGCCTTGAGGTTACAATGTAGCCAATTGAGTACAAATATTGTCTCTTTTTTCTGTTTTCATTGACTGGGAGGGACCAAGGCCCCTGTATCTAGGAGAAAGAAGGCAACTGTACCAAAACTCAGAGTACAGAATAGCTGGAGTTGGGGCCCCGTTTTCCCTATCTATAAACAGGAGAGTAATTATGCCCACGTGCTGTGGTTTCTGGAAGCTGGGATTCTTTTGTGTTCTAAGATGTAGAAAATTCAATACCAGTGGTCTAAGGCGGAGGTAGACTTGCAATTTGTGTGTAAGAAAGCCTGGCCCATATACAAGACCAAGCGAGGTGTTAGTCTACAAGAAGGCTGTTGTGTCCTTCCCCGGGCAAGATTCCTTCTGTCCTGGCCGGCTCCCTCTACTTGTTATTAACCTTCCCAAATTCCAAGACCCAAGGTCCCAGAGTGGATTGCTTACTGGTGACACTGGGGGTGTGACACAGGGGGTGTGACACAGGGGGTGTGACTTTACAGAAGTCCTGGTTCCCAGACCCATTCTGCCAACTCCAGCTTCAGGATGTGTTGCTTAGCAACCCCATCTCTTCTTTCCCTCTCTAGACCTCACCTCCTCCTTCCAGTTCTCTAAGCACCCATGGTTTCTCGGGCTTATTTCAACCTTGGGCCGTATGTTCCAAGCCTGGTGGCTTCATGGGATCGTCTCCACAGACTGTGAGCAGTTGGGTCCTCCAAGCAGCCTACATTTTAGTTGTAGGGTGTTCTTCCTACTTGCTCTGTGGTGGTCCTCCTCTGTGGATGCTTCCTGGCTGGTGGTTTGTACCACGACCTCATCAGTCGGTCTGGGAGTCCAGGAGAGCAGCTCCCACTTCCCAGCTGAGAAGGCTGGGGCTCAGTTAGGAGACCGGACTTGGTGGTAGCATGTGGGGGTGTGGGGGTGTGGGGGGTGGGGCTTGTAGTCTCTGGGTCTCATGTTCGCCCAATGAAAATGTTCTCTGGACATCTCTCTTCTTTCCCCGTGTCCACTCATGCCTTGGATGATGGTTTACAGGATATTTTTCTTTAGACACGTCTGTTTTGGTCATTGATGAGCCATTTCTATTGAAAGGAAACTCCATCGCCAGGGTAATTAGGAAGCCGGTGGCTGGCAGCTCTGAGGCAACCATAGAAATTAAAACAGTGGTCCTAAACCGAGGGGCTGCACTTACAGGAAGCCCAGGCTTGTCCTTTCCCTCCTCCAAAGGGTGACATGCCGGCTTGACGGGCTTGACGAGGTTAAGGGTACTTTAGTATCAAACTGAGGCATTTCCTTTGAGGCAGAAGAGTGAGTTAGAACAGGCCTGCCTCTAGCCCGTCCTCTCAAGTTTGTTATTTGACTAGCCTGGAGCAAGGACGGGGATGGGGGTGGGGTAGGGCTTCAGGAGCACATAGGGAGGAGAGAGGGCGGGGAATGCCTGGCCCACACAAACATCGAGAAGCCAGTGTCCTGTGGGGGAGGGGGGTGGAAGCTGGCAGAGAGGGGCTGGCTGCCACTCACCCCCTGTTCCGGTGGCGCCCAGCTAGGCAGGATGGCGTTTTCTCGACTATATGGTGGTGTGGCATCTGGCCTTCCCTCCTTAGCAGGTGCGAGGTGCAGTCCTCCAAGGCTAAGCTTATGGGATAAGAGGAGACCCAGAGTATCCACATGTTAACCTTACCTGTCTATCCCTCCGCAGGGACTGCTGGCTAGCTCTGTGACCAAGAAACAGCATGGACAGTGGCTGCAGCTACTGTCCCCTGGGAAGTGCTCTGGATTGGAGTTCAGAGCCCTTGTCAGCCTGAAGAGAACAATGATACCTTGTCCCGAGATCTCACTACATCCATGCCCGCTGGCCTGACTGAAGCCATCGACTTCCTGCCTCTCAGCTTCTTCCGCATTGTCAGCAATTAGCATACTTCAAGCCCACAGCAGAAAGGCCAATAGGTGTTGGGGGCCCTTGAAGGAAGGGCAACCTAAACATCTTTCTTTGCACCACTGCAGAGAGGTGCCTGAGGACAAAGGTCCTTCAATCATGTATCCACCCCTGTGGGCTCTCAGGGCCCAAGGAAGGTGAGTCCATTCACCTGGAGTCAGCAAAGGGTAATGTTGCCACACTGAGGACTGTCCACTCAGGGATGCTGAGAGCAGGCAGATGGGGCCCTGCCTGCCACAAATTGACCACGTGTTGGAGGCAGGAGAGTGGGGACAGGCACAAAGCTGCCCCGCAACATGGCTTTCCAATCAGAGATGGTGTGGCCAATGGTGGCTTGCAGAACACTGACTGGGTGCATGTGTGTGCTCGCGTGTGCTTAGGCGTACACCTATGTGGAGGTCAGAGCTTAACACGAGGTGTCTTCATCTTGCTTTCTGCCCTATTTTTTGAGATAGTACCTGACACTTACCCTGGTCACCAGGCCCCAGGATCCTCTTGCCTCTGCCTCTCCAGTGCTGGGATGATAGGCATGTGATACTAGGCCGGGCTTCTGTACATAGGCACAGGGGATCCAAGTTCAGGTGTTGAGCCGTCTCTCCAGCACACCCTCCCCAGGTTTTGAAATTATGTGGATTTATTTGTGTGCACACACAGCATGTGGAAGCCAGAGGATAACTTTTGGGAGTCGGTTTTCTCTTCCTACCATGTAGGTCCTGGAGAGTGAACTTAGTTTATGAGGACTGAGCAGACGGTAAGCACCTTTACCCACTGCGGATCTAGCTGATCTTCCTTAAAAAACAAAACACCCAAACACAGTTATTTTAGGTCGGTATTCTTTTTTTTGTTCAAAAGAAATCTTCACAAAGTTTCAAACTCTTTTGCGCAGGCTGTGAGCTAATCAAAATCACCTAACCTAAAAAGGAGTAATAAGAAGTAGCCACACAGGAAGGGCTCTGTCTACAAGGGGTGGTTGTTTATTCAGGTGGACACTTTGTAAAAACTCGTTGAGCCGGGCCCTTTTCTTTGGGAGGGGGTCCCAGGCACCGCGTTTGGTGTGCATGGGGGATGGGTTTGTAGATCCAGTGCTCAGGTCGACTGTATACATGGGTGCTGTGCTCACATGTGTACACATCCTCTGGTATTCTTCAGCTCCCCTGCCCATAAATCCCCTGATCCAACGTAAAGGCTGTGTGGTAGCTGTCCCACGGTGCTGGTTAGAGAAAACAGACACAAGGTCTCCATGCGGTCAATATAGCGGTATTACTAGTTCTGAGATAAGGTTTTTCTTTCTCTTTCCGGTTTTGTTTCTGTTATTGTCCTTAGTTTCTATTAAAATCTGGGTCTCCTGTAGCTCAACCTAGCCTCAGACTTGCTGTGTAGCCCAAGAAGTCACTGACCGTGAGCTGCGTTCAGCTGGGATTATAGGAGTACCCCATAGCGCCCAGTTCTATGCAGCACTGGGGATTGAACCTAGGACCCTGTTTGTGTTTGGCAATGGTCTACTAACTGAGCCCTGTTCTCACAACAGCTTTAAAAAAATGTTTTTTTCTCTCTTTTAGGATAAGGTCTTTCTCACTCAGGATAACTGTGAACTCAAGGCAATTCTTCTGCCTCAGCTCCCTCATACTGGGTGGCAGGTAATAGCCACCACACCCAACTCCAGCCTGGTTTCATCCTCATCATCCTCTTGGCTGCCTTGGCTTTGCCAAGTTCAGGAACTTCCGGCACATGTCGCCACCTCTGGCTAGAGGCAATTTCCTTACCAAAAAGAAATATTTTTGATCTGAGTGCTGGGTGATCCAGAGGGTAAACGGTCACTCCCAGAAGTCACAGTTAAAACAGAGACATCTAGGAGGCCACACACGGGGGATGTGGGGGGGACCAGTTGACTTGGAACCCAGGGGCTGCTGCCAAAGCTGCAGTGAACTCTGAAGCGCACTTAGGGTTTTAAGTGACCCCAGAGATTGAAGAGAACAATGTCGAAGATGCTTAGCTCCCCCCTCTAGTCTTCCCCCAAAACCAGAAGAGAGGAGAGAAAGGAAGGTGGAGAATCCATAAAACTAAGAGCCACACCCTGGGTGCATGACAGGGGATTAGAGCTCTCTCTCTCTCTCTCTCTCTCTCTCTCTCTCTCTCTCTCTCTCTCCATACAGGTTCTCAGCTCTCTAAAGGCTGGCCTTAAACTTGCTAAGTGGCTGAGGATGATCTTGAACTCTGGATCCCGATGATGTCTGCTTCTCTCAGGCCTGTGCCACCGTGTGCTGGGGTAATGCTGAGGGAGGATTTGCAAATGTCAGGCAAGCATTCTACCAGCCGGAGCCGTGCACGCACACACAGAGTTCCTAGCGGCCATGCGTAGCTGCTTCCCTCTGGGTTTATGCAGAGCTGAAATGAAATTTCAGAAGAGTGGATTTATGCCTGAAGTCCTATCATAACAGAAGAAATCTGAGCTCTTGGTTCCCTCGGAGGCCAGCTGACAGGGATGCAGAGAGCAGGGGTCAAGAGAGGCCGGCCTGAGAAGATGTTGCCCAGAGCAACAACCTGGGGGAGGGGAGTGGGAGGGATTGGCCTAGACTCTGCCTTGGGAGGCCCTGCATAGGCCCCGGTCAAGGCAGGAAATCAGATCTGAGCCATTCAGGACTGCAGTTGATACCCTTAGGGGCTGGTGGCTCACTTTTGGAAAATTACTTTCCTGTCTTCCATCAAAATAGCATTGTGGGTAGCAAGGTTTGTGTATAAGACAGATAATAAAAGCATCCAGCTTATAGGATGGGTGTGGACACCCCAACCTGCCCTGGGAGAAGTCAAACATCACAGCAAACGAGACCATCAGAATCCCAGAATCCTCCTTTCTAACACACAGGAGCCCCCGTTCTAGAAGCCATTTGCCTATCCAGCTGTTCTGAGTATTCCTTGAACCCGTAGGTTGTTTTTTTTTTTTTAATGAGTTAGTCTTTGAAAGGGGACCTGCCCATGCTGGCAGGTTTCAATTTCATCCCGAGTCTACTCTGCCTGGTAACAGAAGCCCCAAAGCACAGGAAAGCGACCACAGGCATCTGGAAAAGATTGACTTGTGTGTTTTTAATCACCAGAAGAAAACTCAGCCAGGGAGTTGGCCAGCTGAACTGAGAGTTTGAGGGATGAGGCCAGCAGCAAGGGAGAGAAGTCTCATGGGTCCCAGAAACAGCTTTCCCCAGAGAACTGCGGGTAGGTCCTGGGGGAGCAGCTGTCCAGGGCTGGAAGCTAAGCACAGGGCAGGGCCAGTTTTGAAAGTTTGTTTGTGCCTGAGAAGTGCCCCCTTCCACATCAGGAATGAAAACACTGCTTCCCATCTCGTTTTCTCATCTCTCTTTCTCCGCCGCCTCTTCTCTCTATCCTGTTCTCTTTCCTCTCTGACATTTTACCTTGGTGGTGGAAAAAGAGTTGTGATTTCTGAAGACAACTTCTTCCTCATCCTTCCCTGTTAACTGCCATGAATTAATTTAGATTTCTGTCATGTTGGGGCCTCTCTCATTAAATGAATCCCATTGTCTCTTGGAAGCCCAGGCAAGTCAGCTTAATGACTCCTTGCTCCTTCCAGTCCGGAGCAAACATCCCGGGTGCCTTCTGGCTCTCTCTGCCATAGTTTCCTTGGCAGCTTTCCAGTTTCCATTCTGTTGCTCCGTGCTTCAAAGTCCTCCCCCACCGGCTCCACCCACACTCTAGTCAGAGAGCCCGTCTTTTGCACCCTTTTCTGATGCCTGGTGGGGTGTGCTAACTCCATTACCATGGTTTCTGTTCCTACTGACAGTGTGACTGTACACAGCCAGGCTCCTTGGATTTTCCAGACAACATGGAGATGGGTTCCTCGTGTCCCCGACAACAGTTCGTGTTTGCTGGGATAAGATGCATTGGTTGCAGGGAGAGGTAGACATTCCTGTGCCCGTAGTCTGAATAAAGGACACACAAACAATTGTCCCTTCTAAAGGAACACACAAGAGTCCCAAAAAGTCCTTTTCACTTCTCCATATGAGCCTCGATGAGGAAGTGGTCAGAGGTAAAGACTTCACATCCTTTAGCAGTCGGGAAAATTTAAATGAAGACAGAAGCTGGTCTGAGATTGAAAAAAAACAAACAAACCCATAAATAAAATCTCTGCAGGGTGGGTCTCATTGCATCTCAGACTGCAGCCGAGTGCTTCATGGACACGTGACCTCCTGGGTTGAGGCAGGCAGCGCTCATGGAAACTTGGGCTAATGGTTAGGAACCCCCTTCTCCTGGACTGGTGCTCAGGTTGGAAGCTGGGGACTATTCTGAAGGCTTGTTGAGGGCAGAGAGTGGGCCGCATCTCAGGGTGGGGATGCTGCAGGAAGGTAATGGGAGCTGGATTATGGATTGTGCCTGGGATGTTTCTAGACACATAGGAGTGTTCACTGGGTGTCGGCTTTGTACCAGTCAGCTTCAGCTGTGTAACAAAGTCCCCCACCCTTCAAATGTTAGTGACTTACAACAAGCCTGTGTTACCTCCAGTTTCTGAGGGCTGGACTTCTCAGCACTTGCTGAATGGCGTGGGGGGCTCCAGATCCATTGCTGGCTAGCATCGGGGAAAAGCTGCAGGCCTTGAGGGTGTTCTTGTAAGTGCCAGGGAAGGTCAGACTCTGGACTTGCTCATGTGGCTACTGGTCCCACATTCCCTTCCTAACAAAAGTGCCTCCCCACCCTTGCACATCAAATTTGCTTTGTGTGGGAAGGGACATGGAATCCAAGGGACGGGGATCGAGAAAGGTCAGTTGCTACCAACTGGATATCTCTCTTTTATTAAAAGGTATGTAGAGGGGCAGAGGAGATAATCAAGCTTGAGGACTTCAGTTCCAGAACCCACATAAGAAAGCTGGATGTGAACTGGGTAGTGGTGGCGCACGTCTTTAATCCCAGCACTTGGGAGGCAGAGGCAGGTGGATTTCTGAGTTTGAGGCCAGCCTGGTCTACAGAGTGAATTCTAGGACAGCCAGGGCTACACAGAGGAACCCTGTCTCGAAAAACCAAAAAAGAAAAGGAAGAAAGACAGACAGACAGACAGACAGACAGACAGACAGACAGAAAGAAAGAAAGAAAGAAAGAAAGAAAGAAAGAAAGAAAGAAAGAAAAAAAGCAAGCAAGCTGGGTGTGGTGGCATGGTGGCATGCATGTGTAGCCCCAGGAGGCTCACTGCCCAGCCAGTCTTGCCTAACTGGTGAGCTTCAGGCCAGAGGGAAACCTGTTTCAAAGGAGGCAGACTGCATTTCTGAGGCAGACATCTGAAAGGACAGGGAATCTGAAGAGATGGCTCTGAGAGGTGTGTTTCCCCATCTCAAATGTCCCCGAAAGCCTGGGCTGGTGCCATGTGACATGCGTTTGCTGTTTTTAATTTTCTTCTCTTCAGGGTAGGAGACAAAGTCTCATTAACATGATGCATTGAAGCAGGAAGTAAAGAGACGGTTAAATGACCTGAGAGTCTATGTTTGCCGCCAAACAGAGTGGCGTTGCTACCCCAGCAGTGAGGCTTGGAGAGGCCAGGAGCCACATATGGGGACCTGGCTGAACTTCAGTTGAGAAGGGGACCTGACAGCAGCTGCTGAGCAATGGGGAGCACTGGTGCCCCTGCGCTGTGGCCAGGCCATCCTTCGGAGGTCCTTGGCTGGTAGGGAAAGGAAGTCTCCAGAGCTCGCCTTCCAGGACAAGGAGGGCGACTGTTGACTGATGCTAGACCCTGTGCTAAGTTACTGCATATTGTATAGCATACTGGGTTTTCAGGGGGGGCCTTGCCCTAGGAGACTCCATCTTACAAAGAGCTCTGGACTCCATCTTGATGGTAGGGGTGGGGGTGGGGGTGGATGACTAACGCCCCTGGGAGAACCCTGAAATTACATCATCTGCCAGGTACCACCCACCCAGACCAGACCAGTAGGTGACTTATCTCTAGGACTAGAAGGGGAGCCATCTTACAAGTTTGTTAGGGTAAGCTGAGACTGTAGGGGGGTGCGCTAGCGTAGGGTGCACGGGGATCATATCAGGAAGCCCAGATATACCAGACTGAGGAAACTATAACTCCTCTCACCCGACACAGCAATGATGTGGCCCGACACCAACCTATCATCCATCCCTGTGTGTTCCTCAAGGACCAACAAGCAGAGAGTATCCTGACTATCCTGGAGCTACATGCAGCTCGGCTCAGTCCCCCGATCCTGATGCAGCTTACTTGACTGCCCGCCTGTCCATTCGTCACCCATCTGGACATGAACTTACCATTTCCTTCTCTGAACTTCTCTGGTTTGCTCTTTCACCTCACAGCTAGATAGCTTCACCCCCAAACCCCGACTTCAGCAGTGGTGGCCTCTCCCAGCGTTGGTGTGGTGTGGAATCCTATCTCTGTCTGTCTGTCTGTCTGTCTGTCTGTCTGTCTGTCCGTCCATCTGTCCGTCCGTCCATCCATCCATCCATCTACCTATCTTAGTTAGGGTTTTACAGCTATAAACTGACACCATGACCAAGGCAACTCTTATAAGGAGAACATTTAACTGGGGCTGGCTTACAGGGTTCAGAGGTTCAGTCCATTACCATCAAGGCAGGAGCATGGCAGCATCCAGGTAGACATGGTGCAGGAGGAGCTGAGAATTCTACATCTTTATCTCAAGGCTGCTAGCACAATACTGACTTCTAGACAGTTAGAACTAGGGTATTAAAGCCCACACTCACAGTGACACACCTATTCCAACAAGGCCACACTTCCAAATAGTGCCACTCCCTGGGCTGAGCATATACAAACCATTACACTATCTTTCTATCTATCTACCATCTATCTATCTGTAGCTGGACTTTTGGCTGTCTTGTTGTGCCCTTTTTTTCTACCACCCTTCTCCATCCTATTCCACCCATCCAAATCCCCAACAGTAGGTAGGAGAGAAAGAATGTTAGAGGGGAAAAGGATGGTCAATATCATTAGACTGCTTCCTGCTGATTAGGGGTGTCGAGTTCCCTGGGGCAAGTCTAATTTCTTCTGCTTAACAAACAGCAACTAGCAGCATCTAGCCAGCAACCAATAAACAGCAACCACAAACCAGCAACGACAGCAAAAGCAGCAGCAACAGTAACAGCAGCAGTCACCACTGCTGTCTCTCGTGGTTCTGGCATTTTTATACCCTTCTAAGAGTCCCCAGAATTCCAAATGTAAACTATCTTCAGCTGGCAGAATCACATCCCTACCAGAGCACAAGACAAATCACAATCAGCTGCTGTGGGCAGTCTGAAGAAGCCCCATATCCAATACCTGGAATTAAAACTAAAACATATTCATATCACTGCACCTATCTGTCGGTTCGTCCATCTATCTATCTATCCATCCATCCATCCATCCATCTATCCATCCATGGATTGATCTATCTATCTATCTATCTATCTATCTATCTATCTATCTATCTATCTATCTATCTATCTATCTATCAATAGTGTCCTATCCGCATGTACACCCGAATGACAGAAGAGGGCATTGGATCCCATTACAGATGGTTTCAAGCTACCATGTGGTTGTTGGGAATTGAACTCAGGACCTCTGGAAGAGCAGTCAGTGCTCTTAACCAGTGAACCATGTCTCCATCCCATGGTATCTTATCAATACAGACTCTCAGTTCATTTCTAAAGCATTTTGGATTCTGCTACACCATTTTTAACCTGTATTCTTTTTGTAAAGGTGTGTATAGACACAGACATATCTCTTATGTGCCTTGTGCTGTGTGATATGAGAGCTAACATTAGTAATTAAGACCAGAATAAAACAATTGGCATTTGTCTTACCAGGTTCCTAAGCGAGATGTATTACATGACAAACCACTGTCCTTGAAACAGCTCAATCTTGTGAATGTAATGTATTCAGTGACAACTGGCATATGGTGCTCACAGTAACAAGGGTCAGGGAAGGTCATTCTGCAAGGTCATGGCAGAGCGAGCTGTAGGGATATCAAGGGGACAGCATTCCTGACTGCACTGAGTGCGTGCCTGCATAGTGTGTAGGAGTTTTGAAAGGTAGCAGCAGGTCTGGGCAGAGTGGGCGGTGAGATGTAGGGCGATCCAGTCAAGGAATCAGGACTATATATGGCATTGGGATGGTTAACAGGACTGTGCCTACTGTGTGGAATGTGGCCTACAGGGGCGAGGTGAGACAAGACTGATGAGCATGTATCTCTCCCCCCCCCAGTTCTGCCTCCCAGGTGCTGGAATTGCAGTTAGGTACTGTGATGCTCTTGGCTCCTTCAGCAAATATTGGCTGAGCAGGGACTGCCTAGACATAGGGTACAGCAAAGAACAACATATTTCTTTTCTGTAATACAGGAGATGGAACCCAGGACCCTGTGCATGCTGGGTAATCACTCTTACCTCTGGACTTTGTCCCTGGACTTGCACTTTTGAGAGAGAGAGAGAGAGAGAGAGAGAGAGAGAATGAGATCATATATGGGGGAAAAGCATTGCAAGGCTGACTTTGGTGATAAGGCCAGGAGCTTGGAATGGGTGTGACCCCCAGAGGTTACAGGAGTTCAGGAGACAGACTCTCTTAGAGAGCTCCAGAAGAAACATGGCCCATAAATCAATTCTAAACCTCAGGGTTCTGAGAGATAAGGGCATGTCGTCTGAGTACAGTAGCACGGCAGCTGCAGGAATCCAACACAGATACCTTCTGTACTCTGCCCCACGTCTATAGGGCTGGCCCCTACGTGCTGCTCTCTGGGCCCTTTGCCCTCTGACTCAGCATTGCCCAGTCTGTGGCTGGGCCTCAGAGATTCTCTAAGGAGTTGCCTGGGTGCTTAGGCAGGGCAGAACAGTGTGACTGCGTGTCCATCCAGATCCTCGCTGTCCTGTCATAGCAGACTTGCAAGCCAAGGCTCGGTGACACTCCCAGTCTGTTTTCTGTTCCCTGGCTGAGTATGTCTCCTTCAGCTGCTTCTTGGTGAAGTGACCCTCAGGTGATCCTGTTGGATGGTACCCTGCTTCCTGTTGGGATAAGGTTGATGCGTGTGCTAAGGTTGAGAGTGCTGGGATGGGGGCAGGGCATATTTTGAGATCTCGGGAACTTTGTGCCCAGGGCACGGGGCCAAAGGCAGGGCTCTTGTGATGTCCCAGACATGAGACCATTCTATGACTATCTGAGTTCTCAGTGAGTTTTGGGGTGCCCCCTCTTCCCTCACAGCAAATATCAGGATGTGACCAGAGCTGTCAGGTGTGAGCCTGGGCCCTGGCAGCCCTGACAGACTAGGCTGGGCCATTCGTCCCTAATATTCCAATCGAGGGGGCAGATCACAGTGAAAAGCAGGGGAAAGAGGCCTCTACCTTAGGCTTCCTGACATGAGGTTTAGGTTTAAATAGAGGGCAAGGTTTACCGAGCTCGGCAGTCCTGGCTAAAGCATGATCCTTCCCGGCAGGCATTGTCTCAGCTTGAGGCCCTCAGGTCTGTCCTATGACCTGGACCTGCCAACAGTGGACAGTGTGTGGAATCTCTTTCTGAAAGGCAAATTCCTCTGGCTGGGAGCAGATTGCAGCCTTTTTCTTCACTGTGCTTGGGATTCCTGGGGAAGTCTTAACTTCTTGGGGGTCCATTGTCTTAATAGTCTGATATTCAGAGAGAAGGACACAGCATCTCTTTCTGAGGTATCTTCTCTCTTGGCAGAACAGTTACAAGGGGGCTAGTCTTTTGGAAACATGTCCACTGAACAGCGAGATCACAGAACATCCTGGCCACCAACAGCTCCAACAAGGCTGGTTTTCTCTCTGCCCTTTCCAGACTTGCGCCGGGTTCCTTTTCCAGTCAGTGGGAGATGGATGGTTTCATTACTTGCGGCGCTCAGCAATAAATCTCGCGGTAGCCGTGGAGGCGAGCTCTTTCCCCAGGTTACCTCCTGTTCTGTGATTCATCACGCTTAATCTTCCCTTTACCTTTGAATCTGGGGGCTGGGGAGGAGCAGAGGTCCTGGGGACTGAGGAGCTGTCACTCCTCAGAGGCTGAGAAGAAGGGACTGTCTGCTGGAGCAATGGTGGCCTCAGTGTAAGGGAAGCGGCTGTAAAGGGACCTTGGGGGACCTCCACTCCTGGTTTGCCAAGAAAGTCTCCCAGAGAAGAAGGGGAGAAAGCTGATCCGGCAGACAGAGAGGAAGCAGCCATAAAGTTCTCCGCCAGGGGAGTGTTGAAGAATCTAATTCCCGATGAAATGTGTTCTTGTTTGTGTACAATTAATTTTCCTCCCAAATGAAGGGCTTTTGTCTCTCACTCTGTGTCTCAATAGCAACCGCGTTGTAATTAAGGCAGCGCGCGCGTCTCTCCTCAGAAAGGAGCTGCTTGGTGCTAACATGGTGGGAAGCAAACATTGCTTGGATTGGTTCCTGGTTCCAAGGAAATTAAAAAGAAAACACAAAGGAAGGAAGAAAACACCTCCAAATAGAGACTTGGTCACACTGGGATGGGGAGGAATGGGGAAGTCCTGAGAATGGAGGCCAGGGACGCCTGCTTTCACTGCAGGGGGACTTGGAGGAGTCCTCAGGGAGTCCCAGAATTTTTGGAAACTAGAATGACCAGTTCGGTTGCCCTGGGTCCAGGTGGGAGGGGCTTGTGAGTGAAGCAGGATACACACTGTTTCTCCTTGCAAGTGTGTTTTATCTGTGTAGTTACCCTCAGAAAAAATACTTAGTCACTCTGAGGAGTTGCCCTTTTACAACCGTTCTTGAGACTGAAGGAACTTGGCATTTTCTTTTCCCAGTTTTCACGTGTTCATGTGTATGCATGTGTGTGCGTTCATGTGCACATGTGTGTGTACAGATGTGCATGTGTCTGGAGACCTGAGGTTGGAAATCCACCATCTGGATGGATCTTCCACATTGGCCATTGAGGCAGAGTCTCTCAATCAAACCTAGAACTCATTGGCATGGCTGGTTCTTGCTATCCAGCTTGCTCTGGACTGTCCCCCCCACTCCCTCCCCCACCCCCGTCAGGGTCCTCCACGCCCACCTCCCTTCCCCCCTCCCCCTCCCCCCTTCAGAGGCTGCAGTTATAGGAAGGCCACTGTTCCCATTTCCATGGGTTTCTGGGGATTAGGAGGAGTTTGGTCTTCATGCTTGCATGCCAAGCACTTTCAAATGCTGATTCAACTCCCAAGCTCTATGGAACTCTTGACCGAAGGGTATAACTCAGTGCACGACTACGGGTGCATGCGTGTTACGCATATATGTGTGTCCACCCACAGAGACCAGAAGCGAGCATCAGATTCCTTGAAGCTGGAGTGCCAGGCTTTGGTAAGCCACTTGATGTGGGTCCTGGAAATCTGGACTCCGGTCTCCTGATAGAGCAGTGAGTGCTCTTAACTGCTGAGCCATCTCTCTAGTTTTTGACTGAATTTGTGGACGCCTTATTAATTGTTTTTATTTTCTATATTTTTTTATTTACATTCCAAATGATTTCCCCTTTCCCATTTCCTCCCTCCCCAAAAGTCCCATAAGCCCTCTTCCCTCCTCCTGTTCCCCATTCAACCCCCTCTCGCTTCTCTGTCCTGGTATTCCCCTACATCCAGTCTTTCCAGGACCAGGGGTCTCTCCTTCCATCTTCTTAGAAATCAATTGATATGTGAATTGTGTCTTGGGTATTCCGATCTTCTGAGTTAATATCCCCTTATCAGTGACTGCATACCATGTGTGTTCTTTTGTGATTGGGTTACCTCACTAAGGATGATATTTTCAAGTTCTGACCATTGCCTAAGAATTTCGTGAATTCATTGTTTTTAATTGCAGAGTAATATTCCATTGTATAAATATACCACATCTTCTGTATCCATTCCTCCGTTGAGGGACATCTGGGTTCTTTCCAGTTTCTGGCTATTATAAATAAGGCTGCTATGAACATAGTGGAGCATGTGTCCTTATTGCATGCAAGGGAAGCCTCTGGGTATATGCCCAGAAGTGGTATAACAGGATCCTCCAGGAGTGTCATGCCCAGTTTTCTGAGGAACCGTCAGACTGCTTTTTGCAATCCCACCAGCAGCGGAGGAGTGTTCCTCTTTCTCCACATCCTCGCCAACAACTGCTGTCTCCTGTGTTTTTGATCTTAGCCATTCTGACTGGTGTGAAGTAGAATCTCAGGGTTGTTTTGATTTGCATTTCCCTAATGACTAAGGATGTTGAACATTTCTTTAGGTGCTTCTTAGTCATTAGATATTCTTCAGGTGAGAACTCTTTGTTTAGCTCTGTACCCCATTTTTATTAGGGTTATTTGGCTCTCTGGAGTCTAACTTCTTGAGTTCTTTGTATATATTGGATATTAGCCCTCTGTCGGATGTAGGGTTGGTTAAGATCTTTTCCCAGCTTATTGGCTGCTGCTTTGTCCTTTTGACAGTGTCCTTTGCCTTACAGAAACTTTTTAATTTTATGAGGTCCCATTTGTCAATTCTTGACCTTAGAGCATAAGCTATTGGTGTTCAGTTCAGGAAATTTTCCCCTGTGCCCATGTGTTCAAGGTTCTTTCCTAGTTTCCTTTCTATTAGTTTCAGTGTGTCTGGTTTTATGTGGAGGTCCTTGATCCACTTGGAATTGAGTTTAGTGCAAGGAGATAAGAATGGATCAATTTGCATTCTTCTGCATGTTGACCTCCAAATGTCCTTAGTGTTTTGTTTTGACACAGAGGTGGGCACAGCCCAGGCTGGTCTCACTCCGCTCATCTTTTAACATCTCTGGTTGATGGCGGAAGCCGTCGTTCTCAATCTCTGGGCATTTTCAATCCTCTAGCTTCCCACGTGTGTGGGTTCCCCTCGCGTCTCAAGTGTCTGCGTGCTCCTCCATTGGTTGTGGCATGTGGGACTGACTGAAACAGTGAGGCTAGCTGGTTGTCATTCTCAGTTATATCTATGAAGCCCCTATCCCATATTAACAAATGTGACCATGGACAACACCTCAGGTGCCAGAGCTTCAAGGGACCCATCCAATGGTGAGGAGAGAAGCCAATTGGTAAAGGGTGAAAGTATTGAATTGAAATTTCAGAGATGTGTGTGGCCACTGAGCACAGGCACAGAGACTCAGGCAAAATCACCACGTGACAGATGACCTTCAAGAGCAAATCACAGAGACAAACATCAGAGGTTTTTCAGTGCACACGAAGACACCTTGCATCATGGTGGTTCTTCAAGAGGTATCACCCCCATGAGCCAACAGTTTCAGTCATTAGAGGCTAAGTCCTTAGTCTGTAGCCATACCATCCCCAAGCGCTGCTGATCTCAGAAGCTAAGCAGGGTCGGCCAGGGTAGTCCTTGGATGGGAGAAAGCTGACTGAACTTCCTGTTTGACCTGGCTACCTCCAGAAGAAAAGCTTCATTCAGAATAGGCTCGACTCAAGCCATGACAATGCTCATCAACTCCGAGAGTGGGTGAATAGTCATGGAGGACCAGGCTGCTAACTGCAACAAAAAAGATAAAGTTGCTCAGAAGTCATTGTGCACAGATCCCAAAGAGTATTATGCTAAGCGAAGAAGGCAGACACAATGTATCGCTTCACTTGCATGTGATTCTAGAACATTCAAAATTAAAGTGACGCTGACGGATAGTGGTTTGCAGGGGCCGGGAAGACGGGCAGGAAGGGATTACGTTTTCTCTGGTGATGGCGTCTCTTAGATGGTGACTGTCACGGTGGTTATGAGGTTTCCCCTACACTTGTCAAAACTCATCAAAATGCTCACTTAAAGCCGCTGACTTCTACTGTCTGCAATTAAATTCCCATAAAGAATATTTTTAAAAGCAGCTTTCTGTCACTAACATTAATGGCAAATCACCGCTCACTGCCAAAATAGCAGGCAACTGTAAAAACAAATACATATATTTTAAAAGGGTCGGAAAGGAAAACAGACAGCCCAGCTGTCGTGCGTGTCCGTGCCCCAGGCTGTCTTTGTGAGCTCCAAGGCTCCAGCTGGGGATCACATCTGCAGAGCCTTCCCACCACACAGTGGACCACCCGAGCTGCTCTGGGGACAGCAAGGAGGAAGGTATTTTGAGTGGGCATAATATAGAATCGGTTTGGTGCGGTGAGGGAAAACTGTGGTATTTACTCCATGACCATGCCAGCCTACGCCAGCAGACAACCAGGAGCTGCCTTTAGTGAGACGTGATTTCATCTGTGGCCCATGCAAACACCAGTGAGTGCTTCACGTCTCCTGGACTTAGTACGTGGCTGTTCCCCTAGCCGGGATTGCTTTTCCTTCATATCTAAGATAGCCAATACCTTCTTACCCTTGAGGGTGGTGGTGTCTCAGTTTAAAAGTGTCCCCTCAGATGGGCCTTTTCTGACCAACCTCCAGCTTTTGCAGTGAGTCTGCTCTTGGTTCAGTTGTCTTCCATCTTGGCTCCTGCTCATTCTTTCCAAAGCGTTTAAATAAGTAGCTTGGTGGGCTGAGTGAATTTCTTGCATGTACTTGTCGCCTGTCTCTGACTGACCAGAGGCCCCAGCAGGTTAGAGGCAGGCAGGTCTAGACTTCCCAGTGTGTGTTCCCCAGGGCCCACAGGGGACCTGTCACCTGGCAGGCTGCTTCAGTTTTCCTTGGCTGCACAATAAATTACTGTGAACTAGGTACGTGTGGTGTCTGTGGATCAGGACGGAAGGTCTGATTTTAGCTAGGCCCCCAGGTCAGAGTCTCAAAAGCTTCAATCAAAGGACTGTGGAGAGTGCCCAGTGGGTAAAACGCTTGCTGTGTAAGTGTGTGGACCTGAGTGGACCTGAGTTTGGTCAAAGCTGGGCTTGACAATGTGAGCCTGTGGCCCTGGCACTGCAGAGGCAGAGACAGGCAAATCCCGGAGCCTCGCTGGCGGGACCATCTAGCCCAAAGAGTGAGCTTCAGGTTTAGTGAAGGAAGCCTGTCTCTATAATGTGGACAACAGAGGAAGACCTCAGACCTCTGGCCTCTATGTATGCATGAGGAGGTGAACACATCTGCTCACATGTGCACACACACAAACCATGTACACACACATACACACACACACACACACACACACACACAGATTGCAGGTAAGATGTGAACTTCCTGAACTGCTGAAGGATTCACTTCCTGTGACTGCAGAACTCTGAGCAGTCAGTGTGCGTGCATGCATGTGTGTGCATGTGTGCATGTGTGTGCACACATGTGTTTGTGTGTATGCGTGCATGCATGTGCATGCATGCCTGTGTGTTCATGTGAGCATGCGTTTATGCAGTGTGCAGTGTGTGTGTGTGTGTGTGTGTGTGTGCGCGTGTGTGTGTGTTTGGGGGATGGGTAGGTATGTGGGGTGGGTGGTAGGACTGTATAGGGGTGGGTGTGGGGAGGCATCTCTGACTTTAAGACTCTCCCTTCAGGGAAGTTTAGAATTCTCTCTTAAGTATTCACTGATTAGACTAGGTACATACAACTTAATCTCCCTATTAATTAACTCAGTGCCAACTGTTTGAAGAACCTTAATTACATCCTCAAAAATCCCTTTACCTTTGCCCTATCACGTGATGGACAGGAGTTAAATTCTACTCTAGGCACAAGTCCCACTTCTGCATAAGGGGTAGAAATCTTGGGGTCCTTTGTAGAGGGCAGCCTGACACTCGGCTCTCAGTGTCCTCCTAGGGTGGACCATCACCTGTGCTTCCTGCATGCCTTCCTCTGCTCAACCACTGTCCTGCACCAGGAATTCTTTCCGGCCTGCATTGCCGCCATCTTTGTCATGTTACCCTCTGAGACTGGCTCAGAGACCCCTATCATTCCTGGCTTGCTTCCCTTCTCAATCTCAGACGGTTGATGTCAGGATCTACCATCCCCACTACTGGATGCCAGGGAGTCTCAGACCTGAGTCCCCTCTGGCCCAGACATGTCTGTGTATTTGAACACATGGAGTCACATGGAAGTTGTTCACTCTGAAGATAGCTTCTGGGATTCTCTCTCTCTCTCTCTCTCTCTCTCTCTCTCTCTCTCTCTCCAAAAATAAGTAATATTAACAAATAAACAAGCACACTGGTGTCCACTCGTGTGCCTTTAAATTCCTGTAGTCTCATAATCCTATAAACATGAAAAGCCCACCAGCGTAAGCCTATGGCTGGCTCGGCCTGCTGATAACACCTCCTGTTTTGCTTCTATTTGTGGAGGCTTCTAAAAGGACATTCTTGGAGGTTGTTGTGACCAGTAGTCCTGATGGTACCTATGACTGTGATATTCCCTACTATAGCAGTTATACAACTGGAGGTGCAGAAGAGCCTAGGAATTGCCTCAAGCACAACCCTAGTGTCGGGTGACTCTGAAACTGGTCCTTCTGGTTGGATCAGGAGAAGGAAATGGACAGACACGTGTATCTTTGTTCCTCCCTCAGCTGGAGAGGCTTCGGAAACTACCCGAATGTCTAAGGCCCTGAGAACTGGGGCTCCTGAATGCTCACTCTATCCCTGAAGGCAAGGGCTTCTTCCTGTTCCCCAACCCCAGAGCCCACAGGGCAGCTGCCTTTGAACAGAGCTCTGCTGAAGGTAAGATATTCCCTGTCAGCTGCCTAGGTAAGATAAGTAGGGAGCCAAGCCCCGTGGCTTGCAGGATGCCCACAGTATCCCTGATTAGTTGCAGGCCTGGAATTGTTGTCAGGGTAGCTGCAGATGGAGGCTGGGAACCCGTTCATGCTGTCCCTGGTGCCAGTTGGGACCTTGGCAAGGGTGCATCTGTCAGGACTCACTGTTGTTACAGGACCTTTGCCTGTGCGGCTTCATCTGTGAGGGGCATGTGCGCATGTGATTACTGCGGCATTGGCACACAGATGAAAATCAATTAATGACATGACCCTGAGACCTTGTTCCTGTCATGGGACAGGCTGAATCATATTGTTTGCGTCATATGGATTAGCAAGACATGGGATCTCTCTCTCTCTCTCTCTCTCTCTCTCTCTCTCTCTTTCTCTCTCTCTCCCCCCCGCCCCCCGCCCCACCATGTGTGTGTGTGTTTCTCTCATGCAATGGATGATATCTGTTCTTGGATAATATCTGTTCTTATCATTTTTATTTTTAACGATGTACATTCCTGTGTATCTATGTGTATGTGCATGAGAGTGTAGTTGCCACAGAGGCCAGAAGAGTGTGTTAGATCCTCCTGGAGCTGGAGTTCCAGACAGTTGTGAGCTGCCAGGTATTTGTGCTGAGAACTGAACTTGAGTCCTCTGCAAAGTCAGTACACTCTCCTAACTGCTGGGCCATCTCTCTAGCCTTCACCCGACATTCTTTAATGTTTTCTGACTTTTTTTTTAATACTAATAAGCTAGGGGAAATTGAATCAGATAACTCAGACAGGGAACAGATATTGTGGCAAGGACAAGCCTTTGACTCTTTGTCCCTCACACTGGGACCACTTTAAGTGGACAACAGATAAATAAATTCCAGGGCCTTCATGCGTTACCCACTAACGCATGCTTTCAATAGCTTTGTCAAAACAAAGCCAACTACTCAAACAAACAAACAAAAAACCAAAACAGAGAGCATCATGGGACAGAATGTTTACTGTGAGTCTCGTCCAACCAAAGCAAGCTCAACTGCTACATTTCAATATGCCGTGCACACAGTCAGCAAGGGATGCAGGATTGCCACTGAGCAAAAATCTAAATAAGCCCTCGCTTTGCCCCTGCCTGGCTAACGCAAGCCTCACCCGTCTCAGAGGTCACGCAGAGCAGCAGGACAGCTGCAATGCAGATGGTGCCTCTGATGTGACATGACGTTCATAATGCCTGCCTGGCTACCTTGCAGACACCCGAAGGTCACTGTCGCTTAAAGTGCCAGAGCTGTGCGATCTGATGGGCAACTGGAAGGGGATAAATGGCCCAGGAACCTCTACCTTTAAGTCTTCACTGTTGTCTTTAGCCCTTGAACCTTTGAATCGGAGTCAGACTTGGCTCTGTTCTTATTCAGAGAAACATTTTATTTAGGACGTGGTCTGCCTCCTGTGGGAACAGAAAGGCGGGTTTTTGTTTTTATGTATCTACTCTGTTTTTCTCCACAGCTCCAGCACCTGTAGGTCCAGTTTTACCCTAAGACCCAGACTCATCTCCTGAGTGTGGCCTCAAGAGCATGGTGGTCACGCAGGGACTCCTGGGTTAAACTTGCTCCCAATCAGCAGACAACAAAGATTGACAGGGGTTGGGGACGGGTGGGTGGGGGTAAGGTGGTGTCTGCATGTGGGGGGGGGTGTTTGCAAGAGGGTGAGGTGTTTGCACTGGAGAATCTTTTGAAATAGCACCGTGACTGGCAGATAATCACCAAAACCTTAGCCAAACCCAAAAAAACCAAAATGTCAAAAACCTGCAGTTTGGGGCTACAGAGAAGGTTCAGCATTAAGGTTCTGCTGTTCCCAAAGTTGGAAGATTTTGTTGGGGACCCCTACACCCCAGTTCTTTATATTTACCCCCCAGCTGTCTTTGTGGCTCATTGTATACCGGGGTGCTTGCTGGAATGGAAAGGCATCTTGTTGTAAGAGGAGCATTAGGTGAACCAGCCCCAACCCAGGTCCTAGAGTTGAAGAGTAATGGGAGGCAAGGGTGGATCTCTGAGGAAGTGAAACTCAATTGAGACCTGACAGGGAACCAGCTTCTTAGAAACCTGAGTGAAAGGTCAGGTTGGGGAAATATCCCAGGGGCAGGGAGGGGACAGCATGTGCAAAGAAAGGCCCTGGGGTATTGCACAGTCTGGTCGGTCCAAGGAAGGAAGAGATTGGAAGTGCCATGGTGGAGCATGGTAGGAGGCGGGTCCTGCTCTAGGGGCTCTGATGCGGGGCATTAGGATGTGTGGGGACACAAGGGCTGCTGTAGGGGCCTCTGGGGTGATAGGGAGGTGCCTGGACTAGGATTCCTATCTGTATGTTTCTGCGGGGACTCAGAGATACTTAGCTTGTCTCTGCAAATGACTTCCTGGCCACTGTTATGTCCCTGCATGATGCTGAAAATGTTAAAGTGGTTGGGGGAGGGGAGATAAACAGTCCTTCTGGCTACAAATGTAATCTAGGAGAGTTAACTATTTCCTTATGTAACACGAGTAACTCCAGAGTCCAAACTGGGGTGGTGGTGGGGAGGGATAGGAGGGATCACAATGTGCAAGTAAAGCAGCAACAGGGACACTGTGAATAATTAAGGGGTGACAAGTCATATGGCCGAATTCAAGGAGGCTCATTCCTCAGCCTGTCACCTTCTCTGGGCTACACGGCAAGACCTGATGAAGATTCCCCTAATTAAAGTTTATGTCTATATCCTAGGCCTTCATTCTTACAAACTCAGTGATGCTGTCTCTGAGCAACACTTTTCTGCCTGCTGCCCGCCCCCCCTCCCAAGGAGGATCTGTCACCTGAGCCTCCTCAGGTCATCCATCGTCCTCAAAGGCTCCATCCTGAGGCATCATCTGAAAATTATGGCTCCTGAGAAAGAATAAACCACACTGTTCCCGCCAGGACGAGCTTCCCTCCTGCAGCATCTAGAGCTTGCCCGTTGCCCCTGCTAAGGACCCCTGTCCCCAGTGTGGCCCTTTCTTTCTGTCACTCCTGGAGCTGTACTGTTGACACCTTTTCTCTAGGTGTCTCTGAAGCCCTGGAAGGCCTCTCAGCTTGGCACGGCTCCCTGCCCCTCCCCCGCTCGTTCTCTTGATGCCCATGCGTGTGACCTGACAGCATTCCTGCCTTGCTGGCCACCTGCCCCACTCTGGGGAAGGACACTCTCAAGGTCAAGGTCCCTGGCAGGTGAACAGCACAATCTCGGATTCACAGACATCCTCTCCCTCCTGCCTCAACTGCCCATCAGGACAGTTTGAGCTCGGCGCTGCTCAAGAAGGAACAGGTGATGTATGAGGCTGTCTGCAGGTGCCAGGTCCTGATCTGTGTCCCCGTGAATAAGAAGCCACTTAAGAGTGTCAGGCAATCAGGGCCTGCCCCTCCTCCTGCCTTTGACCTTGCTTCAGCTTTGGTGGAGTCTTTGTGGGGGTGATACAACAGAGCCTATGTAGTCAGATCAACACCACTGAGGGAGAGTATGGAGAGGGTGTGGTCCCTCCTCCCCAACAGCGCATTCTGTGTTGCTAGTGTGAGTGCCGCCCAGGGACCCACGAGACCCGTGTTGACCAAGAGAGCTGGATGAGGGGCCTGGGAATTTGGGTCAGAGACTTCTATCAGGAGATGAAAGTTATCCATGCAGAGCCTACAGATTCTGTCCCACACGATCTGCTCTGCCCCCAGTGAACGGGCATCGAGTCAGTGGTGTGTCTCCTTTTTGTGGCCTACACCTGCTTTGAGCACAGGTCTGACCTCTGCCCTGGGCCCCAGTGTAAAACACACAATCTTGGTGACACTGCACAGTGTCATGTCCCTGTAGGAGAACCTGGATCCTGGTGCATCTGAGATTCACCACGGGGGGGAGAGCGGATCCTCAGCGTGAGAAATGAGTGCAGATAATCTGCATCCAGGCTTCGCAGGGCACACCCCACCCCAGGACACCACACGTGAGGGTGGCCAAGGGAGGCCACTGCTGCTGGCTTCTCTTGCCTCCTGTCCCTTACCAGCTTGGTCACTCTCCAGAGTCATTTACGCTGGCCTCCAGGTTGTGACATCTGGCCCCTTTGTCAGGAGCCAGGAATCCCTAACACACACACACACACACACACACACACACACACAGTTTAACTGTCCACATGTTTTCTCTCTGTGTAGAACTTGGAAACAGTGAGATACTCTACAGGCTATTTCATCCCAGATGTGTGATACTTAAGACCCTTTGATCAGCAACCACGAAAGTCAAGTAGGATAACCGGGAGCTGACAGGCTCCCTACACTAAATGGCCCCACAGTTCTCTCCGATTGCTTTGATAGGCTCAGGACCCTGAGATTGAGGTCTGCAGCACTGGGGGTGATTGGGGTACCTCGAGACGTGCAAAGTCCCAAAGCATGAACAGGCTACCTAGAAAGTTCTTCGGGTGAAATGGAGACAATACCTCCTGGAACTAAGCCCTTCCCACTGCCATCTGCCATTCTGGAACCCAAGAATGGTCCTTTGGTTGGCAAAGGCCACAGTATGTCTCCCAGAGCCTCTCCTCACACCCACCATGGGCTTGCTGCCGGGACAGCTGGGCAGTGGGTAGCACAGTACTTGCTGGGTTTTGCAGACCAAGGAAGGGTATGAATGGCCTTGAGAAAGCCCTTCCCAATCTGGGGCCCTACAGGCCTGCAGGAGAGAGGACCCAGCAGAGAACAGAAATTTGATGGGTGAGACTATTTTCTCCAAGCAAGGCTGGCAGGAGGATGAGCGTGCGTGCCTGCATGCATGTAACATGCTAATCAATACTATCTTTTGAAGAGAGAGAAAGGGAAGGATATTGGTTCCTGACAGAGTGGTGAGGAGGATAGAGAGGAGAAGGCCCTGGAGCAGACCCTGACCTGGCCCCGCCTCCTGCGAGGGTACCACTGTCAGTTTGCTCTGACTCTGCATTCACCTGACCTACTGAGGAGCCTGGGCAGGCTCTCTTGATCACACCTGCTACCCCAGGCTGGCCCTTGCACCATCGAGGAGGCCCATGGTGATCCAGTGCTTCTGCTCCTGCCTCTGCACACTCCCCCTCCCCCTTCCTGGTATCTATACATACTGCCAGTGGCCTGGGACTGATTTCTTCTTACTTACCAACAGTGTCAGGGTGATGTCAGTGGAATGAGCCCTGCTGGGCACATGGAACAGCTGTTTCCATGGGACCAGCTGTCCTGACCATGGAGCACCATGCTGGAGGATCAAAGGTGATTTGATGACGTTAGTAGTGTGTACCTTGCAGACACACCTCCAGTTAGTTACTCTCCGAACTTGCAGATTTTCAATTTTCTAGTAAAAAGATTTCATCCTCAAAGAGCTAGTCCCAGAAGGGCCATCTTGTGACCTTTCAGCTAGAATTTAGAGTCTTAGACATGGCCCCAGGGACCTGCCTTTCCTGTACAAAGATCCAGCTGTGTTCTGCCTCTCCACTCTAGAGGCAGCTAACTGAGCATTTGAAGCTCACTGAGACCTGTCTGCCATGGTCCACGAAGCTGACGACTTCTCTGTGTCTCTCCCTCCACATGTAGGAGCTGTAGGAGTGGTCTCCAGGGGCAGGGCCCACCTCCACTGACCCCCTGGCTTCCTGAGGCAGGGACACTGGTGTAGAGCTGGTCTGTCACATGCTCTTTCTGGATACCCTGAGTTTTTGGGTGAATGAAGAAAAGGAGGGAGGAGAGAGAGGGTGGTGACTCCTCCAGGGGACACGCCCCAGGATCCCAGCTTAGGGTGGATTTGCTTGCCCTGGCCACCATGTTTTTCCAACCTGGTCTCCCCATCCTGTGAAGAACCAGCTCTCACACACTGTCTGGTGGCTGAGGACCTTGGCTATACCACAACCCATCTGTTCCTGGTCACCCTACACCCCTTTTCTGGACAACTGTAGGAGAAGTAGGGTGTATGAACTGTAGGGTGTATGAACAGGATGACTGTGAACCAGGCCCCTTCTCCGTACAGAAAGAGGACGTGCAGAGCCAGCTGTGGCCGAGTCATGGAGTGTGAGTCTAGAGCGGGCGAGCCCTGGATTCCCATAGGACCGAGGCAGGGCAGGGATGCAGATAAAAGGGGCCCGTGACCTAGCTTGTCCAGACCGGACCAAATCTTTGATTTTCTTAGTCTTGCTTTTAAACTTTAAAATCATGACTCTAGGAACTGGAGAGGTGGCTCAGTGGTTAAGAGCACTTGCTGTTCTCCCAGAGGACCAGGGTTCGATTCCCTAAAGCCCACACAATGACTCACAACTGTCTGTAGGTCCAGTTCTACAGGATCTGACCCTCTTCCCTGACGTCCTCTGGCAGCACACATGCCTGAGGTACACAGATGCATATGTAGGCAAAATACCAATGCACATATAAAAATAAAAAAATAGAAAGCATTTATAAACCAGGACTACTATTTTGCTCCATTTAAATTTGAGATAAATTAATATAAAATTCACTCTGTAAAAGAATATAATTGAAGTTATTGACTTTTTTTTTTTTTTTGAAGACAGGATCTCACTATGTAGCCCTGGCTGTCCTGGACCTCACTATGTAGACCAGGCTAGCCTCTAACTCAGAGATCTGCCTGCTTCTTGAGGGCTGGGATTAAAGATGAGCAGTACTACCCCCGGCACTGAGTGGTCTTTAGCATTTGCAAGGTTTAAGTCTAACGTTGCTTTTCTGATTGCAGAACATGTGTCACCCTGTGCCCATCATCTCACCCTCAGCCAGTTGTCCTATAGGATCACAGATTTATTTCCAGTTCCCACGGACATGGCTATTTGAGACATGTGGATACAAAAGCATGTGACCTTGTGCTAGTCTTTCTCACTTGGGGCAAGTGAGAAAGGTTCTCCAGAGTGTGAGCTAGTCTTTCATCTATTTTGGTTTTAAGTGAAGGGCGCATCCTTTTCTTTCCCTCTTTCTCCCTTCCTTCCTTCCTTTCTTCCTTCCTTCCTTCCTTCCTCCCCCCTTTCTTTTTAGTTTTAGTTTTAAGTGAGGGAATATATTAAATTATCTTCTGCAAGCAAATGTCCTGAGTGTCCCACCCCTACCCCAAGTGTCATCAGCTTGGAGGGGTGTCAGGAGCCTGAGCTCAGTGGAGCAGAGTGAACCTCAGGCCCTTTGCACAGGCCATTTGGAGTTTTGTAACTGGGCTATGAAGCCATCCACCGGGGACCTGGATTGAATCTCTAAACTGAGTTCTATTTTCTTTTCTTTACTTTTTTTTTTGTTTTGTTTTTTGTTTTTTGAGACAGGGTTTCTCTGTATAACCCTTCCTGACTATCCTGGAACTCATTCTGTAGATCAGGTTGGCCTCAAACTTAGAAATCCGCCTGCCTCTGCCTCCCAAGTGCTGGGATTAAAGGTGTGCACCACCACTGCCCAGAGAGCTTTATTTTCAAAGTGTCATAAATACTAAAGCTGCTGTATAGATAATGAGAGCTAAATAAATGCAACATGATTCGGTAGAAAGGAAACAGATACAGAATGCCCCCAGAAGGACTTCATTAGGAGAGCTTAGGGCATTGTGGCCACAGGCGGTCATTGAGAGGAAGAGTAATCCTGCAGGTCTGGGAAGGAGCCTCATTAGGAGAGACATTAACCCAGATACTATGATGGGGCCTGCTGTCAGCTCAGAGAAGCAAAAGAAATCACTTATTTGCTATTTATTTATATGTATTTATTTGAGGAGTAAGTCCCACACCATGTGACTTAGCCTTCACGCCAGGGGTCACAAAGCAGGAAGACGCTAGAAAAATGTTGTAATTCAAGGTTGTCTTGGGCCTGGGTCTAGAGGTGAGGAGAGGGATTGGGAGGAAAAGGCTTGAATTTCAAGAGGAGGGGAGACCATAAGGCCATAGCAAACTCTGTCTAGAGAGAGCTTCGGGGACAGGGGATGATGGGAGAGCCAGGGCGTGAGGCCTGATGTCTGTGTGCCTCAGCCCATCTGTTGGCCAGAGAATGCTCCTGGACACCCTACACTCCCTTCCTTGACAGTTGTGTGTGAACAGGGTGACTCTGTGTGCAGGGCCTGTGATCTGAGAAGGCAGAGGAGGAAGACTACAGTCTGCCTTACCTCTCTCCAGCCAGCAGGACATATAAGAAGTGGGAACAGACACAAGCAATCCTTCTAGAACTCTGCCTCGACCTTCTGGTCAGGGGCTAGCCTAATCTCTGAGACTCATGATGCTGGTGCTCTTTCCTATGGCCCCCTCCCTGTCTCCGCTTTATAACCTCTCTGGTTTTATATGTTCCCAGGGCCACTGAGCCCTTTGCTCCTCCTGGCTATGTGCCATGTGGGCTAGAGGCTAACTCAGAACAAACACATGGCGGCAGGTGTACACTGGCTACTAGCCATGCAGTCTTGTAGATTCTTCTCTGCGACATGAAGTTCAAATGTGTCCTCATAACAGACTATAAAAGTGGCCCATTTGTCTCTGATTAATCCTTCAACTTGAAGACAATAGTTCTGGAGACTGAGGTCAAGGAACTAGGAGAGGAGGGTGACAACTGGTTTGCCCTTATCACAGAAGCCCATGGTGCAACTCTTGTGATACTGGATCCTTCTTGGGGGACCTGAGGAAGTCCCCTGTCCTCCTGGTGCTGGCTCTGTGGTAAGTCTAGGAGGCAAAGATGGAGGTGTTAGCTCACAGTGCCCTCTCAGCGAGCATTACTCCTGTTGTTGCTGGACCTTCAGACCCAGAGCATCAGACCTGGAAAGAGATGGACTTAGAGGACAATGACCTGTCTGGGACTCTGCACAGGGACCTGTAGTTCTGTGGGAACAGGACCGAGGATGAGGGAATGGTGAGAGGCAATGAAATCACAAGATGAATCCCAGGAATTGGACTCCGGAGACTCAGGGTGCAGAACTGAGTTTTTTGAGCAGCACATAAGCTTATATACAGTGTTTGAGCCAATCCCAAGCCTGTAAATCCTGGTCCAATCATCTTACCACACTGGCACCATGCTCCAATGAAAGCCCTTCCTGAGGAGATTTCTCAAAAGGAGATGTTGGGGGTTGGCGAGTTGTATCATCATCCATTAGGAAGCAGCCACCACCCTGGCCTTGGTTCCTTTTTGCTGTCTCACCAGTGTTCTGGGAGCCATCTTAGATCTAAGGTCGTGTACAGCAGATCAGGACTCACAGGAGACTGTGGTGGATCGATCTGCATCCCACATTGTAAGACTCTGACGAGCCTTAGCTACCGGGAACTACACCCCCCCCCCCCCCCGCAGTGAACAACACAGAGCTGAGGATCGATTCAAAAGTAAGAAAAATTTATTGTTCCAGTGCGCTGGGGGCGTCCTGCACCTGAAGGAGAGGTGGCTACCTCAGGCAGTCCGTTTGGCCAGTTTTTATACAGCTTTCAGAGGTAGAATAGAGCAACAGCCACTAGGCACAATGTGATGGCAGAACAGTGTGACTTTTAAATTGATTGGCCCTTAGGGGATGAGGTGGCAAGGACATCCCTTGTCTGTAGGTAGCCAACGGTTGGTCCACCCTGCTGTTTTCCTGAGGAATGTAATCCAGGAAGGGAGGGGTGCCTACATGCTTCATTGACCCCTCTCTCCCTTCCAGGGAGGGAGGGGTCTTTATGCTCTGGGGTCTGGTGGAATTTTCCAAATGCCCCGAGCTGACCTCATTACGTTTTCCTTCACATGGCTGACCTCCACATCTCCCACACAGCTCAGTGCTGAAGTCTGGGAATTTTCAGGGCTCTCTTCAGAACTCTTCCTCCAATTTGTCCTCAACATAAAACTGTCCTCTTCTGTTCCTGGTCCCCAGGTCCCCAGGGTTCTGCCACCCTGCGCCTTGGCAATCTTTCTGCACACTTGGATCTGGCCCTTTTCAGAACTGCATTGTTCCAGATAATTCCACTCAGTCTCACCAAAGGCGAGGCAGGCTCCTTTGCTTTCTCCTTTGGCGGCTGAGTGTCTCATGCCTTCCTCCTGCTCCTCAGGAGCTCTGTGACCAGGTGTGAGTACCTCAGCCTCTCTGATCCTTCTCACTGGAAGCATTGCTTCCTCTAGTGCACTGCTCAAACTCCTGAGAATATTTGGTTTTCGTAGTAACCGTTCTACTCTGGGCTTGAAACTGCTGTCTGGAAAAGGTAGTTTCTGCCTCGGCCTCTGGTCTGCTTCCTGGAGCAGATGGTGCAGGGTCGTGGTGAGGAACAAGCAGACAGATGGTGCTCTAAGACACCAGGAAGACATCAGAGTGTCCCCAGTGTCTCTTGAAGATGCTGACCAGACCCACTTCCTGGAGAACTCAGTGAAATCTTTTTTTTTTTTTCTGCATAGGGTCAATCAGGTTTGTACCCGGACGCTGTCTCCTCTGGGAATGTCTTCTTGTATCCACCCATAAAGCAGAGTTGGCTTTACCTGGAAGTTCCAGTCACATGAGGAGATTCATGAGAAACTGGCTGTGTGGATAAGCTTCACTTCCCTTCCAAGTAGACATCAGCCATGGCCGTCCTCTGCTAACAGACACGATTCTAGCTTTAGGTCAACTTGACATAAGCTAGAGTTATCTGAAAGGAGGGGACCTCAGTTTTGAAAATGCCTCTATAAGAGACAGCTGTAGGGGTTAGAGAGATGGTTCAGCTCTTAAGAGCACTGACTGCTCTTCCAAAGATCCTGAGTTCAAATCCCAGCAACCACATGGTGGCTCGCAACTATCCATAATGAGATCTGACACCCTCTTCTGGGGTGTCTGAAGACAGCTACAGTATTCTTACATATAACAATAAATAAATCTTTGGGCTGGAGCGAGCAGAGGTCCTGAGTTCAATTTCCAACGACCACATGATGGTTCACAACCATCAGTACAGCTACAGTGTACTCATATACATAAAATAAATAATCTATTTTTTTTAAAAGAGACAGCTGTGGGGCACTTTTTTGGGTGATAGCCCAGTCCATGGTGTGTGGGGTCATCCCTGGGTTGGAGATCCTGGTTCTATATAGACCAGGCTGAACAAGCCATGATGAATAAGGCAGTGAGTAGCACCCCACTGTGGCCTCTGTGTCAGCTCCCACCTCCAGGTTCCTACCCTGTCGAGTTTCTGTCCTGACTTCCTTCACTTATGAACAGTGCTGTGGAAGTGTGGAAGCCAAATGAACCCTTTCCTCCCCAAGTGCTTTGGTCTTGGTGTTCCATCACAGCAGTAGAACCCCTGACCAAGGAAGGCATCTATGCTAGGCCACTACTCCACCCCCAGCCACATCCCAGCCTGCTTCTACTTTTTTATATAGTGACGTGGCCTCAGTTCAGCCTGTAGCCCAACATGCTCTTGAATTTGACCATCATCCCGCCTCAACCCCCTGAGTGCTGGGAGTCTGGCTTGTGCTTCACGGATTCACAGTCTCCAGGGTAGAAAGCTAATGGGCGAATGAGTATAAATTACTGAGTAATCAGTGGGAGCATGCGTGGCTGTGCCAAGGAACCAGGTATGGAGGAAGATAACTCCCAGGCGTCGGGCCACAGGCTTAGAGTGTGATGACTTAGCCAGGGCCAAGTCCAAGCGATAACAGGAATGAGCTGCCTCAGCGTGGTTCCAGAGTCAGAATCTACCATAATTAAGCCAGGAGAAGGCAGATTACAGAGGGGCGTGTGTTAGGCGGGTGAGCAACCTGCATCTATGGAAGGGATAAAGAGCGTCTGTTCCTCAAACAGGGTCAGGAAGCCTGGGAAAGGCAGAGGGCAGGGCAAGTGTGAAGGTCTAGAATCAAGCCTGAGCCTGGACCCTTTCCTGGGCTGGCAGAAACCAGTCGGGAGGGTATGTGGCAGCCAAGAGGATACCCAGGCCAGCTAGGAGGAGATCACATGCCTCTTCCGAAGCCTCCCGGTAAGGCAGAAGTTAGTTTGAATATTCATGTGTAGCCCCGTGATAAGATCACAGAAAAAGGAAACTCCTAATTAAGTTTTTAAAGGTCATTCCTGTTCGCATCCTCCTGGAGCAGGCTGATTACGAGGCTGACGCTACAGAGTAGAGAAGGCTCTTGACTCACAGGAGACCTCAATCTGAGAGCCAACCGCTCGTGAGATCCTTCTGCTAGGTGCTTCACTGAGAAGGTGGATGAGTGGTTCCCCCCAAAATGATCTGCATTTCAGAGATGTCGTTTCTCTGGCAACTAAAAAATGACCACGTGTACTGGGTGTGGTGGCTCATGCCTACAATCCTAGGGCTTGGAAGGTGGAGGCAAGAGGACCAGGAGTTGAAGGCCATCCTCAGCTACATAGTGAGTCTGCAACTAGCCTGGGCTACATGACACTCTTATCTTTGAAAAAAACTCCTAAGTCTGACAAAAATCGAGTATCACTCACTAAAATAACTGCATGCTTTAGTGAACAGCCCTGTATTTTGGATACTAGCACCCGGGGGTCTGGTGTGGTTTGGATGTGGAATGTTTAGTCGGAGGAGGTGCGACACTGGGCTGTGGGAATCATAGATATATCTGCTTCAGATTTGCCTCTCAGCTTCCTGTCCTACTGAGGTCTGAGGAGGCCACAGGCTCTGCCACTGTGAACTCCATGATGCCTTCCTGTCACCATGGACTGTGCCTTCGAGATGGCAAGCCACAGTTAAACCCTTCCTTCCTTCCTTCCTTCCTTCCTTCCTTCCTTCCTTCCTCAGTTGCTTCTGTGGGTTTTTCTTTTCTTTTCCTCTGGCACAGAGGTGAGAGAAGCTGCTAACATGCCTGGATCCTAAGCAGCTAGCCACCGTGGTTTAGAAAACACATTTATGTTTGTGGTCGTAAAATATTAGCCTATTTTTAGGAAAATTGTGGACGCGTCCTGAGAAAATAAGACCTGGTGTAACGAGTTCTATTGCCACAGGTAATGATACTTCCTGGTAGCATTTTTTGTTTGCTTCTCTTCATATAGGGGTGTGTGCGAGGGTGGGGTGCGGTGGGGGGAGGTCACAGTGGGTACATTAATAGGTCTAACACTTTTATTTTCAGCTGTAGCCCAGAAGGACCATTTTCTGAGTTATTCTAGAATGATACAGTTTTGGTTTGTTTTAAAGATTTGTTTGTTTATTTTATGTATATGAGTACACCGTCACTCTCTTCAGACACACCAGAAGAGGGCGTCGGATCCCATTACAGATGGTTGTGAGCCACCATGTGGTTGCTAGGAATTGAACTCAGGACCTCTGGAAGAGCAGTCAGTGCTCTTAACTGCTGAGTCATGTCTCCAGACCGATACCATAGTTTCTAAAGAGACCAACAAGACCCCGGTGTCCTCTGTCCTCTGATCCACGATCTCTTTCTTCACTCCCAAGATTTCAACATGTGTGCATTGTAGAGGCTAGAAGTCAACCTTGGATGTCATTTCTCAGAAGCTTTCCTTTCCCTTTGGTTTTTGAGACAATGTCTCTCACTGGGATCTGGAACTTGCCAATTAGTCCACACCAGCTGTCTAGTGATCCCTGGGCATCCTCCTGTCTCTGCTTCCCCTCACTGACCGAGGTGCCTCCCCACTCCCTGCCTTCCTCTCTTTCTTTCTTCCTGAGACAGGATCTTATACAGCCCAGACTGTCCTCCAACCTACAGTTTTCCTGTCTCTACTTATCAACTGCCGAGATTACACATGTGGGCCACCACAGCCAGCACAGAGTTTCCTGGATATGAATTCCAACAACCTGGGCCACCAGACTCTTGATAAGGAGTCCCCCCACCACTTCCAGAACTGGGTCCCTTATCATCCCCAGTGCTCACTGCATCTCACAGTCTGCCTGGCTTCGCTAATCTGATCTGATATATTTTGTAGTTCGGGTACCAGAGATGTCATTGCAGGAAGCGGCCCCTTGCTTTCACTAGCTTGGGAACAGATGGGGACTTGTCTTGAGGCCATCAAAGGACAGATACGACCGACAGGTGGTCATCTCAGTAGAGCATTCCAGACTCAGTGACTGCAGCCGCTCTGTGCCAAACCCAAGCATGGCCCTGCCTGGGACTCAGAAGTTGGTCTTCGGCTCCCAGCAGTTCTGGGATGGACTCTGAGGTGGCAGGTGGCTAGCGTGTGGCTTCTAGGTGTCCCAGACTCACCCTGGCAGCCTCCCAAGTGTGGGGTGCTGCAGGCCCAGGTGTGTCAGCAGCACTGTGTCTGTGGCACCCCCACTTTGTTTCTGTCTCATCCCTGGTTCTGCAGCCCCCACCCCGTGGCTGTCCCAAGTGTCCCAAACCTATTTCATGGCTCTCAGGAGGCCGATTAGAGCTGCTTCCACTTCTGGGTTAAACGGTTTAAGCCACGGGCATCAGGCTGGGTATCAGCTGCAATTTACCATTTTGGTCACAGTCCCTTCATCCCACCCCGGCCACAGTGGGATCCTGGTGGCTGCTCGGTGGGCGGGGCCCGAGTCTCCCTGTCTCATTTCAGGGAGCTGATGCGTGACATGACCCTGCAGACGTGGGGATCTAATCTCCTCTGAGATGGCTTTTCCTGGGGACGGAGCTGTGTGTGTGTGTGTGTGTGTGTGTGTGTGTGTGTGTGTGTGTGTGTGTGTGTGAGAGAGAGAGAGAGAGAGACCCAGGCTGGGAGGAATGCTCTCTGCAGCACATTTATCAGCCCCAGAGGCCTTGCAAGTGGCTATGCAAATCAACCCAACTGCCAACACTCCCTGCTCCAGGAGGGCAGAGCCCATGAGCCCTCAAGGTCACAGTGGGCAGAAGGCTCAGGACAAGAGAGGGGCAGCTGGCGACATGTTGGCAGGAGATGTTGGGAGGTGGAATCTCAGCCAAGAACCTGGGTCAGGATGGCAGGGCCTGAGCATTGCCTCAGTCCGCTCCATGTCCCTCCCTGCAGGTCTCCAGGCCCTGCCTTGAAGGGCTCCCCTTATTCTCAGTGCTTCAGAGGCTCCCGAAGTCTCTGCCATCTCACAATGTTCCAGAAGAACACTCAGAGAGCACTGGACTTGTGTGTCCTCCCCGGGCCATGGATTCTGGGTCACTACTGAGGTTTCTAGCCGGCAGATGATGGACTCTAGATTAAGTGGCAAGGCAGAAAGGGGAGCAATATGCACAGGCAGGAGCAGAAGCACTGGAGCACCCCAGGCCTTTTCGATGGTGCAAGGGCCAGCCTGGGGTAGTGGGTGTGATTAAGAGAGCCTGCCCAGGCTCCTCAGTAGGTCAGGAGAATGCAGAGTCAGAGCAAACTGACAGTGGTACCCTCGCAGGAGGCGGGGCCAGGTCAGGGTCTGCTCCAGGGCCTTCTCCTCTCTATCCTCCTCACCACTCTGTCAGGAACAAACCTCCCTCCCTCTCTTCAAAAGATAGCATTGATTAGCATGCTGTGCGTGCATGTGTGAGTTTGTGTGCCCACGTATACACACACACACACACACACACACACGCAACATACACATACATGTACACACATGCAAATATATACACTCACACTCATAACACTCACAGGCACTCATGCACATCCACACATACTCATCACACACACATCTACACACACACACATCCACACTCATACACATACACACACATGCAAACTTATACACTCATACACACACACACTCAAGCAATACACACATACTCATCACACACATGCACACACACATACACACTCACACACATACTCACATGCATGCAAACATACATGCACTCACATACATAAACATACACACACTCATCACACACATGCAAACATACATACTCTCACACACACTCATGCACATACTCACACACACATACTCATCACACACACACTCATATGTAGACACACTCACTATATACACATGTACACACTCATACACCTACATACACACACTTGTATACACACACTCAGACACACACATGCACGTACACACCCTAAAACACAAACAAGCTCTTCATATCACCATTCTTTGTTCGTCCTCATCTTGGCCTTGCACTTCCTCTTCCCATCCTGGCTGCGATAATGAGCAGGAACCAACATATGAGAGAGAGAGAGAGAGAGAGAGAGAGAGAGAGAGAGAGAGGGAGAGAGAGAGAGTCGGATGGGGGTGGGGTAGAAACGTCAATCTGTCAAATGGCCTTTTCCATGCAGGAAATGCCACCAGATGGGAATGGATTAGGTCTGCCACAGAGCTGGGTATAACCAGAGGTGAGGGCCTTTGGAGTAACTGTTGCCCAGATAATGCCACATTGATGTTGCTCTGGTGAATGATGAACCCAGGGCACAGTGTACTAGATAGGGTTCTCCAGAGGACTGACCTGATGTGTGTGTGTGTGTGTGTGTGTGTGTGTGTCCATGGCTAGAGATGTAACTCAGTGGTACAGTGCTTGCCTAGATGCATTAAGCCCTGGGTTTGATGCCTGGTATCCCAGAAACATAGCATATATTCTAGCACTTGTGAGGTAGAGGCAGGGGGAATAGGAGTTCAAGGTCATCCTTGACTACATAATAAGTTTGAAGTCACTATGAGAGAGAGAGAGAGAGAAAGAGAGAGAGAGAGAGAGAGCTCTTTTAGAAAATTGGCTCTTGTGGTTATAGAAAGTGCCATGTCCAAAGTCTGTGGGTGGGCTGGCAGACTGGAGAGCCAGAGACAAGCCAACGCAGAAGTTCAAGTCCAAAGTCGAATCCTGAGGGAGGAACACTCAGTATGTTCTTCCAGTCCGGACTGCAGCTAATTGGATGAGCCAGCCCCAGCCCCCTACCCACTTCCCCCAACACAGTATGGAAGGCAATCTGCTTCCTTTAAAGACCAGCGATGTGATGTTGATCTCACCCAATGTCCCAGAGCCATCGAAAACAATGTTCAACCATATGTCAGCACTGTGGTCCAGGCATGTGGACACATAGAATTACCATTCACAGGGGTGTGGGCTGTCAACACTTTGCTGTCTGAATATATGTGTATTGCTGTTGTTGCTGTTGGTGTGTGTGTGTGTGTGCGCACACGTGTCCATTATTTTTCTGTTTCCTAGTTCAGAGCTTAACTGTTGTTTCTTCCTTCCCACATTTCTTGAAAGTGGCATCATGGGAGCAGCCCGGCCTCTGTGTGCTTGAACTAAATGGCCCCTTACCATCTTCCCGGCCACTGTGATTGGTCCAGTCATGGGTATGTGACTGAAGTCAGGCCAATGAGAAGTTTTGGGGAAACTGAGGGTGGAGGGATTGTACGGTGGCAGCTGCTACCGCCATCTTTCCAGCTCATGTTTTGGGTTTCACTAAAAGCAAGGTTAACACAGAGGAAGCAAAGTTGGTGCGTTAAGTGGAGGCCAGAGGGAATCATCTGACGATACTTGAGACCTTAGATCTGCCTGTGCTCCAGCAAGATGAAGACTTCCCATGATGATGCCTTTAAATACTCTAGGGGCTGGCTCGATGGATCAGTGGCTAATGGTGCTTCCCCCGAAAGCCTACTCACCCCAGTTAACACCTAGAGCTAGCATAAAGGTAGAAGGAGAAAATGGGTTCCACAGAGTTGACCTATGACCGCCACACTTCTATCATGGCGTATGTATCCCAACACCACCAAAAACAAAAACAGGATCAAAGTAAAACCTTTGGAGTTTACTCATAAAGCAGAAAGAACCAGACTAGGATCCCCAGGAATTGTAAAACTATAACAGCAACAGTAACAGTACTAGGAACGAACCACAGTTATCACAGATGAAATTATGTGTGCATCTGTGTACATGGCTGCCTCTTTGGGTAGATATCAAGGTAAAAAGACATGGACCCAAAGCTCTTGGCAGCTTCTAAAGCCATGGATGTGGAGATGAACCTGAGAACTGAGCTTGAGGGAGAAAGGGAGCTGAGCTTTCCTCTGTATAAGGTTAGAGTACAGATAATTTCCCATGAGCCTTGGCTGTTGAGTCCTGCTTACAGGCTGCAGGCGATGCCAGGTATCCCTAGAGAGATGCAGAGTGCCCCAGCTCATCAGGTGGAGACCTGTCCAGGTTCCATTGAACAAGATTCACTCAGCATGATTAGCGTACGAAGAATGTGGATGCCGCGGACATGTGGGACCTCCATCTGGTTTAAGAAATTGAATCTGAAGAAATGTGTCCTCTGTTGTTCTTGAAGCCCCGCTCTCCACAGAGGGAACCTGTAGTGATGGGTCTGGAATTTTGGTTTCTTTAAAAAAAAAAACAACACAGAAATATTTTAAGGATATGTTTTCGTTTTAATCCCAGGTGTGAGATACGGGGCTGCTTCGGACTATCCACAGCAGCTGACTATGATTTGCCTCGTGCTCTAGCAAAAGTACGGTCTTGGCAGCTGCAGATAGTTTCTGCGATTGTGTGATGCTTGGAATTCTGGGAGCTTTCCAGAGGGCGTGTACATGCTAGGGCCCTGCTAGGTGGTGTGGTTGGTGGTTGGTCGTTCAGGGGGTTGGTTGTAATGTGTTAGTAGTCTTGTTCAAAGAAGAAACAAGAAGAAAGAAATTCAATTCACAGATCTCTCTCTCTTTCTCCCCCTCCATCCTCCTTTCTCTCCTATCTAGTGTTAGGGGGTAAAACTGGGGGGATAAAGGGTGGGAAAAAGAAGAACCCACAAAATAGCAAAGACAGCTACAGCTTTGGTATCTTTTCTTCTCATCATTTTACAATGCAAGCCTGAGCAGAGGGACCTTCATCTTTGGAGTGTGTGTGTGTGTGTATGTGTGTGTGTGTGTGTGTGTGTTGGATAGTTTTATGTCAACTTGACCCAAGCTAAAGTCATCTGAGATGAGGGAATCTTCCATTAAGAAAATGCCTCTATATGATCAAGCCACCGGCAAGCCTGTAGGGCATTCTCATAATTAGTGATTGATGGGGGAGGGCCCAGCCCCTTGTGGGTGGTGTCATCCCTGGGCTGGTGGTACTGGATCCTATAGGAAAGCAGGCTGAGCAAACCATGGGGAGCAAGCCAGTAGGTAGCACTCCTCTATGGCTTCTGCATCAGCTCCTGCCTTCAGGTTCTTGTCCTGTCTGAGTTCCTGTCCTGGCTTCCTTCAATGATGAACTATGGTGTGGAAGTGTAAGCCAAATAAACCCTTTCCTTCCCAACTTGCTTTTTGGTCATGGTGGTTTTGTGTGTGTGTGTGTGTGTGTGTGTGTGTGTGTGTGTGTGTGTGTGCGTGTGTAGAGGACATTGAGTTTCCTAGTCTATTATTCTCTGCCTCATTTCCTTAAGACAATAACTCTCTCTGAAACTGGAGCTGAGCTGTTGGCCTGAAAGCCCCAGCGATCCTGTCTGCTATCTCCCTATAGTGCCAGAGTTACAGGAATATTCCAAAAGACCTGATTTAAAAAAAAATTATGTGTGTGCATGTGTGTCTGTATATGAATTTGTGCATGTAAATATGGGTACCCTTGGAGACCAGGAGAGAGAATGTTAGAATCCCCGGAGCTGTGAGCTACCAATATTCACACTGGGAACCAAACTCAGGTCCTATGCAAGAGCACTCTGCACCTGTAACCACTGAACCATCATCCCTCTAGCCCCATGCTTGACTTTTATGTGACTTCTGGGAATCCAAGCTCAGGTCCTGATGCTTGCCCGGCCCCAACAGTGGCTTTGGAATGGTGGATGAAGCAATCACACTGTGATGCCCCTGCCAGGAGGCACCTGCTGTCGGCAGTCACTAGATGTCTGCTTTTTCTCTGTGTCCACGCTGTTGCTGCAGATCAGATCTTCCCTGCACACACTTTCCCTCTGCGAGGTGTCCCATGGGGCAAGGGGACAAGTGATGTGTCTTTATTCTGCTGCTGACTGTTGGGAACAGTCCCACTTTGTGTCACGAAGGGGAAGCGCCAGGAGAATTCTCCTGCATTCCTTCTGTGAGCAAGCAGCAGTCCTTCCAACCAATAGCTTTCATTTTGGGGTACAGGGTTCAAATTCAGCTCAGGTAAGAAGTGTCATTTGTACCATTGTCCCCAACCCCTAGCACACACACGAGAGATCAGCATCTCCTATTGTACCCCCAGTCACGCACTGTGAGTGGGTGAGTATCTTTTCTATCTCATTTTAAATGTGGCTGGCCTTTCCACACGGGAAACCCGCACTGCTACGTACTGAGGGATGTTGCTCCAATCTGCCTCCAGTGACCAGGGACAGTTCTACCCTCCCTGAAGCTTGGACTATGTCTGTGCTATTGTGTCTTCCCGCCTGTGTGCACGGGCTGTTCATTCCGCCTTCTGTGAAGCTCTGGCTTGTCCCTCAGACCCAGCTCTATTGGACACTCCCTCTGCTTCCCTTTTTTCAAGGGTTTTATCATTTTCTCTGGATATTCATTCTGGTGGCTGCTTCTATCCCTCCAGGGTCAACCCAATGAATGTGTCTATGGACAGAGAGGAGTAAGGCAGATGATAGGAGATCCAGAGTCCAGAGGAGGCTGGCCCACATAGGCTGAGTGGCACACAGAACTGGAGGGACCAGCTATGGGTTGAAGAGCAGTAGGACTTCACCAACATGCTTCTGCTATGGCTGGTTCAAGCGAGTTCACGTCTTTAAGAAGACCTGGCCTTGACCATCCCAGGGGTCTGGGGTCCAGACCTGGGCTTTGGCATGGTCACAGCTATGCCTGTGTGTGGCAGCCTGGGAACCTGCTGTGCCCTGCTGTCATGTGGAACATCTGTCACATCTGTCCCCTCCCCTGCCTGTCTGTTTCTGAACCTCATTACACTTGGGCACGCAGAAGTAGGTTCAGGCAAATGGCTTGTGAAGCATCTTTGTAAAGGTTAATGGTGGCTATTGAGGGAAGAGAGGGCCATGAGTGGATGGGCTCGGTGATGGTGTGCTGTTTTCAATTAAGTAAGAATAAAGAGGACAGTCTCTTGGTAGATACCTGACTGGCCTACCAAGGAGCCTGGAGCCAGGGCATCCTGGGGCAGGACTATCTGCCCTGTAAGCTGGGGTTTTTTTTTTTCTCGTTGACACTCTGCTCAGTGGAGGGGAGTGGGTTGGGGGAGCCCAAGGCCCTAGTCCTGCTTGACTGCATGGGCTGTGTGGAGAGGGGCTCTGGGGGTTCCAGCCTCGGAGGAAGGGTGTCTGAGCTCAATCCAGGTGCTCAGAGTGCAGGTTGACCCCAGGGGAGGAAGACATCCCCAGACAGCTCTGCTGTGTCCCATGTCACTCAGCCCTTGCTTTGACTAAGGTGGGTATCACCAGAGCTGTTATCAGTCAGAATGAGATAAGATTTGGCCACAATGACAAAGGAGGAGAGTCGGGGACAAGAGCATGTCGTCTGCTCCCTGGGCCTCTGTTTCCCCAACACATATGCCTACTCATTCACACATGTGCCCCTATCACATCCATGCATCCACACATTGACTCGCATTCCTGATAGTTTATGCTGGTTGTCAATCTGACTAGACCAGGAGTCAACAAAAAACATGACCAAGGAGCAAGTTAGGGAGGAAAGGGTTTATTGAGCTTACACTTCCACACAGATGTTCATCACTAAAGGAAGTCAGGACTGGAACTCAAGCAGGTCAGGAAGCAGGAGCTGATGCAGAGGTCATGGAGGGATGTTTCTTACTGGCTTGCTTCCCCTGGCTTGCTCAGTTTGCTTTCTTATAGAACCCAAGACTACCAGATCAGGGATGGCACCACACACAAGGGGGCCCTCCCACCCTTGATCACTAATTGAGAAAATGCCCCACAGCTGGATCTCATGGAGGCATTTCCTCACCCGAAGCTCCTTTCTCTGTGATAACTCCAGCCTGTGTCAAGTTGACACACAAAAATCAGCCAGTACAATTGACCTCTTGTCAACTTGACACACAAACACATTACCATTAAGCCTCAACCCTTACATTCTTATTCATTCCCAAGATCTAATGAGTGTTCATGTGAGGGACTGTCTAGATTGAGATCAGCTCTTGAGGATGTGAGTGAGGGATTTCCCTTGCTTTTATTAACTGAAGCTGGAAGACATGCCCTAAGGATGGGCAGCATCTTCCGACAGCAGCCCTGATAAAGGGGGATTGGAGGGAAGACCTTGGCTTGTTGCCTCATGGACTTTGCATCTTGCTGGCAAGTTCAGCTACTCTGCTCTGGTTACAGCCGCCATCACCATCGCTGTAGCTGCATACCTTCCCTGATTTCACGACCCAGTTTCTTTGTGTTTCCAATGTGGACTGAAGACCAGAGGCTCCCAGAAATACTCCAGGCTTTCAATATAAGATGGAGACTGCAGAGGTGTCTAGCTTCTCGGACTGAGCAGACACTTGGCCCCAACCATTGTTGGACCACAGCAGATGATATCTAAACCAACCCAATAAATTTCATTCTAATATATATCCATGTTATTGTTTCTGTTCCTCCAGAGCAGTGGTTTTCAACCTGTGTTGTGACCCCTGGAGGGGTCGAATGACCCTTTCACAGGGGTCACATTTCAGATATCCTGAATATCAGATACTTACATTGCTATTCATAACAGTACCAAAATTACAGTTACGAAGTAGCGACAAGAATAATTTTATGGTTGGGGGGGGTCACCACAACACGAGGAACTGTGTTAAAGGGTTACAGTACTAGGAAGGTTGAAAACCACTGCTCCGATTAATATACTTGTATTCATATGCTCACATGATCATACACACGGCTGTAGGCACACCCATTACACACATGTCCACTCTTACATGTCTGTCAAACCATGCAGATATGCATACACAGTCTGACACACTTCCCATGTGAGTACATAGTGCACACACATATAATGCAGATATGCATACACAGTCCGACACACTTCCCATGTGAGTACATAATGCACACACATATAATGCAGATATGCATACATAGTCCAACACACTTCCCATGTGAGTACATAATGCACACACATATGCTCACATTCATACACTTTCCATACACATGCACACCCACATACCATGCATAGTTGTGCTCATTCACATACATGTGCATGACGCACACATGCACAGACATATCTTCTTACACATAAACACATCACACTCACAGGAGGACAAAGCTAGGCATAATTTAAATGTCAGGCATGCCTGGGTCTCACCAAAGGCCCCTAGGACCTGCCCATCATAAGAGGGAGTCCTGGGTGACCCTGGTGACCCCCTCACCTCTCCATGGCAACCAGCCTGGCACAGGTTTGTCAGGTTAAAAGTCAGGGGCTGACATAGTCTCTCATGTTAATTCGTGCAGACCCATCTGCTCAGCTGTTGATCATGCCCCATGAGGTGAGGCAGCGGTCTCATGATTGATGGATGCCTGGTACATAGTGTGTGCTGGGGGTGAGTTTGGTACAATTAGGGTGAGATTGGGGGTTAAATACTGTGACAGCCAATGGTTGTGGCTTAGAGTGCTGGTGGCATCAAAGGGCCCATCTCCCAAGGTTATTTCACCAGTGAAATCTGGTGTGTCCAGTAGGAAGCGGGTAAAATATACACTTGACAACTTGCTGGACCCTCCCCCAACCAAGCCCACCATAGTTGGGAAGAGGGTGGGTACGGGGTCTGAATGTGTCCCACACAGTGTTCTCCAGTGACTGGGGGTGACTAGGGCCGTGGAAACCCAGGCCTGCTGGCAGGCTCTAAGCTCTGCGTTTTGTGTTCCCCGGTTGTGTGGGACACAGTGGGTCTGTGTCCTCAGAATGGTGCCTCTCCTTTAGGGGTCACTTCCAAAGAATGCCAAGTGGCAAGTGCCAGAGCTCAGCATTTGGTGCTCTGTGGGGACCGAAGCAACCCTCCTTTGTGAGTGATGACAGAGCCATTGGCTGCTGTCCTTCAGCCAGGAGGGGACTTGCTGTGCAATGGCCCCGGCGGCTTCCTAAGTAAGTACCCGTGAAATCAGCCCATGCTTCCTCGCTGAGCAGACTTTGATACTGAGGAGGGGCCCTGCCCTGGTCTGCTTCCAACTGGAGAGCAGAGTCCAAAGCAATGGCCAAGCAGCCACTTGTGCCAACTGCTCAATGGGGCGAGAGATTTCTTGTGAGCCATGGATACACAGGTTGCCAGTTCCTGACCCTTCTCAGCTCCCAGACGCTGGTGCTCATGTGTGGTGGGGGCTCTTTCGGGACCCTGGCTGCTGTAGTCATATAAGCTCTCTTCCATTTTATTAAATATGCTAGCACTATTGGCTTCCTTTTCTGGGTCACCCTGGAACCCAGGGGTCCGAAAGCACAGGAGGGGGAGGGGTACGAGCCATGATCCCCAAGTCATCAGGAGTGGGTTGCAGGTCACGACTCCACTCTCCTTGACTTTGAAGTGGGGGGTTGGGTTATACGTTGGGGCCCTAGGGGCTACCGTGGCAGAGAAGAACGAATCTTGATTTGTGACTCTCCCTCTGACCTTTCAAGCAGGGCTACTGCCTGCTTCCAATCCTTGCCTCTTGGGACCTCAAGGGAGAGGAACCACCACTGAGGGTCAAGCGTCTGTCACTCACTCTGTCTCCCCTCAGTCTCTACCAGACAAGCAGTGGCAATCAATCTCTTTTGCAAACTCTCTGGAACAAGTCACTGTCCCAGCTCTTGCTGTGTCCTGTGAGTCTTGCTCTGGTTTGTGGCACTTGTGTGGCAGTGACGGCCCAGTTTCGCAGGATATCTATCTTGCCCTGGGCACAGACCCTGGGCTGAGAGAATTGGGCGGTGTGGGGGCAGGGCTGAGGAGGTCAGCTCTCTTGCCTCTTGTTCCCAGGTGCCTCCAAGTCTTACCTGAGTCTTTCATCTCTTCTGGGAAGTCCCTGGGGACATCTCAGTCCCTTTTAAAGCTGCTTCTTTCTGGTCACCAAGGCCAGCTCAGCTCCACTCAGTTCTCCTCTGCAGGTTCCAACCCTACCCCCTTCCTGATGGACATACATGACTTGTCACAGGGCGGACCACATATGAGAGCTACACAATGCACCTGAGACCCACCCTCCCCCTGTCCTGTCCCCTGTAGTAAACACAACCCCAGCTGTCCTCAGCAGCCTCTGGGTACATGGGGTCAGAAAACCCACCCAGAAGCGCAGGCAGGGGGTGGCATGTGCTGCGCTGAGGACCAGGACTTGGTTATGTGCTTCCGCGAGGCCAGGGTCAGTGGTGCAGGCTGGCAGTGTGTGACTGCCCCTGGGAGAACTGATTCTGTAGGACAACTGTGCTTCGTGCGTCAGTGCGGACATCCTGTGTGGATGGCTAGGGATGCTGTGAATCTTCTGCCGTCCTCACCTACACACCAGCAGCCGAGCCCACACATACTGCATGCCCGGCACTGGGTGAAGCGACTCCATTCTCCTCATCCTCCCAGCAGCTCTAAGAGATGGGCACCATGGTGGTCCCTGCTCTGAAGATGAGGAGCTAGACACTCCACTAGATTGCGGTATAGCTGGTACCTCTGTGGTTTCCTTTCCCCCAGCATCAGATTCTGGGAGCAGCAGTTCCTTGGAGACCATTGTCTCAATGGTCTGATAGCCAAAGGGAGGGACACAGTGTCCTTATAATCTCCCGGGCTCCTGCCAGGACAGTCACTCTGGCCCTGTTCCTGCACCCCCTCTCTGTCAGGAGCCCCCCTCCTGCAGCCCATCCTGGGCTCTTCTTCCTTCAGGAGTCAGAAGAAACATTTCCTGTTTCCTGTTTCCCATTTCCCGTTTTCCCCGTTTCCTGTTTCCCGTGTCCAATCTGAGCATGCCCGACTCTTGCTGCATCACCTTACCCAGCACCACCCCTGGAAATGCTCCAGTCTTCAGTTGCTGCTTGGAGCATCCCAGCCTGGGAACTGCTGTTTCCAAAGTCTGCTGAGTACTGGACATCAACCCAGCCCCCACTCCATCTATCACAGCCACAAGGGCCTTCTTGCCTCCAGAATGTCTCAAAGCATTAGTTGTGGGGGTCCAGGCTAGAATGTGCCAGGCCCAGGCATTTATTTTTGAGGGTCTCTGTCAACACTAACAATTTGCTCAACGAATACATATCAAAATTCCCAATCAAAACGACAGGCTAGGGACTTGCTTACCTGTGAAGATAAGGTATCTCAGTCAGTCAGAGAATTCTATCTGCATTACTGTCTGTGATGGTTGGTTTTGTCAACTTGACATAATCTAGAGTCACCTGGATAAGAGTCTCAATGAGAGACTGTCTAGATCACGGTGGCCTGTGGGTGGCATATCTGTGGGGGGACTGTCTTGATTAGCAGGGAGGCTCACCTGCTGTGTGTGGTGCCATTCGTTGGGCGAAAGGTCCTGGATTTCAGTGGATCACTGACACATTTTCATGGCTCTGTTTTTGACTGGATGCACTGTGACCAGCTACATCAAGTCACATAGCTTGATAGCTTCTGCTGCCTCTGACTTCCTCAGAAAGATGGAATTTGTGACCTAAAATTCTGAGCCCAATAAACCATTTTTTCCTTATGCTGATTTTTCAGCGTAATTTTCAAATATGTGACAATAGAAAATGAAATTAAGATTGCATCCAGTCAGGCAATGAGATTTTTACTTTATTTTATGCATATGGGTGTTTTGCCATCATGCATGTCTGTGCACCACGTGTATGCCTGGTCCCTTCAGAGGCCAGAAGAAGGCATGAAATCCCCTGGGATTGGAGCTATAGAGGGTTATAAACCACCATGTGGGTGCTGGGAACTACACCTGGGTCCTTTGGAAGAGCAGTCAGTGCTTTTAACCACAGAGTCTCCCATCCATCCCTAACATGGCGTTTCTTTGTGACGGCTGGGTACAAGTTCTTCCCCGGCAGGCTCACAGTGTATACAGAAAAATCGGACTTAAGTCAGATGTAAAACAACACCTGCCTGTGGAGATTGTCCAGGCAGTCATCCGCGCATGTACATACGGACTGGTTCCTTCTCTTAACATACGGATGGGCACCCCCACCCCCTGCCGCCACAGCTGCTGCACTGTCCCTGCTTGGACGTGTCATCGAGCACTATCCATCTGTTGACAATAGGGTCCTGCTCTCAGAGGATGACAGGGTCCAGGTAAACCAATTAGCAGGCAGCTTCCGGGGAAGTTGATGCAGGAACAGAAGCAGATGGGAGAGAGGGCATCCTGGGGCGGGGCAACTGTCTCACATTGCAGAATACAGAGGGGTGGGTCTCTCTGAGGAGGTGACTCCTTAAGGGTAAGGCTATCACAGGAGAGCCGAGGGGCTTATGCTAGGTGTCAGGATAGCATGTTTACAGGCTCAGAGGAAGGGGCAGGGCAGAGGACTGAGGGACAAGTCAGGATGCTGGAGTGGGTGTGTGGTGGGAGATGTGGTCTGGATACACGTTGGCCTCTGTCAAAAGAGACAGAAAGAGGAGGGCGCAGCCCTAGTCTCAGAATCTAGGAGGTGTTACCCCTGGCAGAACACCCAGCCTCCACCCTATCTCCACAGACACATGGGCCTCCCTTATCCAGGCCTCTGAGCTTATAAATTTGCTTAGTTGATCAGGTGATCAACTGAGTCTGGTGGTCATCCTAATTCGAGAGTGCAGGGTCTCTCTTAAGGCGCCAGGGGAACACTTTACATACAGGTAAACGAATCGTGATCTTTCTGTGGAAACAGACTGAGGAAGAATGTGTTTAGACAGCTTCAGCGTGGTGGAGAGGGTCATTCCTCATTCCCTCAGTTAGGAGAGCCCGCTATGCTTTCCAGTAATACACTCTCTCCCTCACGTTCATCTCGTGGAACACAGGGGAGGTATTTCTATGATGTTTATATTTATGATTCTTTTGTCTAACCTAACAGAGAACAATTAAAAAAACAACCATAGATTCATGGTTGTGCCTACAAACATACCCTTTTCTTTTTCTTTTCTTTTTCGTTTTGATTTTTTTGAGACAGAGTTTCTCTGTATAGCCTTGGATGTCCTGGAACTCACTCTGTAGACCAGGCTGGCCTCGAACTCAGAAATTCTCCTGCCTCTGCCTCCCAAGTGCTGGGATTAAAGGCGTGCGCCACCACTGCCCGGCCCCTTTCCTTTTTCTGTGCATTATGTTGAATGTTGCGGGCCAGCCCTCCCTGCTGCTCATGAGCGGTGGCTGTATTTGGCCACCCAGAGTCCAGCCCTGGCTTCTCTGGTTTCACTTCCTTGATTTCACCCTACGCAGACACTCTCTCCCCAGCTACAGTCATGGAGAGAACTGGCCTGCATTAGCTTTGAGCCCTCACAACCGGAGCCTGCCGAGCCAATGTTTTCTCCCTTCATGCAATTCTGTTTCTGCATGTCTAAGTTTTACAGATGGGAGCGAAACTCCAAGCTCAAGGCTCAGATGAGCTGTAGAGGGAAGAACACCATTTTGTTGTTTTTTGTTTGTTTGTTTGTTTTGAGAGAGGTCTTACTGTGTAGACCAGACTGACCTGGAACTCATAGAGATCTGCCTGACTGACTCCCAAGTGCCAGGATTAAAGGCGGCTGCCACTCTGTCAGGTCTAAGCAGTGCTGGGGTAGAACCCAGGCCTTCATATATACTAGGCAAGCACTCTGCTAACTGAGCTGTATCCACAGCCCAATAAATATTGTTTTAATGCAGTGGATTAAAAATCGAAACCAGTGTAATAAAGTGTACAAAACCCAAAACATCAACATTTTAAAGACTGTATCTATTGTTTTGACAGGAATCAAAATTTGAGCTGTTTCTAATTTTTTTTAAGTGACAAGCCAATTTTATTTGAATTAAAAAAATTGGCTTTGTATCCTGCAACTTTATTGAGTTTTTTAATTAAAAAAAATTGGAGAATTTCACAGAGTCACATAAAATAAAAGTACCAATTTTATTTTAAAATTACTATGAAGAGAGTCAAAGCGTAGTTTTAAAAAACACTAAGAAATGAAACAAACACACCATAACAAAGCCAAAGCAACCATCTTCTGAACCAGTTTATAGCAGAAACACACTTGTGATTCCTGCCCACTGAGGCAACTGAACCACACACTCACAACACTGTATCATCCAGGTAGATACTGTGTCTGAGTCATTAAAGGGCCGACAATAGGAACGGGAAAAACTTCAATTCCTCGAGCAAACAAACCCTTTGTGGGGGAGGTAAGTGTAGCTGCCAGAAACCTGACATCCTTTTGTGTCAATTTCATGGATTCTGCCATCTCTCCTCCACTCTTAGGACCCTGCCCATGTCCTCACAACGTTCCAGAAGAACAGGGTAGAACCCAAGGAGGAAACTCCCTTTAACCTGGGGGGAGATGAGAAACCTCGTCTTGGCAGGTGTCTCCAGGCAGGGAATTCCAGATGTAGAACATGTGGTGGACAATTCTTTTGGCTTTAAAAAAATAATGAAACAGGAGACATCAAGATGAGACAGTGACGCTTGCCACCAAGCCTGGTGACCTGAGTTTGATCGCTGTCACCCCAATGGTGTAAGGAGAACACACCTGTTCCGGGCCTCTCACCTAAACACACACACCCTGTGGCTTGCCGACGTGTGCACACTCACAAACACAAAATAAATAACAAGAAAGAACAACCCCTCCGGAGAAGGCTTCACCACATAGCTAAAGAAGAACGAGCTCTCTGCAGTGTGTGAAGTCAAGTTGGCAACAAAGTGACTAAGTGAAAGCCTTAGAGGGATAGAGCATTTTAATTTTTTAAAAGGAAAAAAAAATGCACCTGGAGAGGGTTGCTGAGGTTAAGGAAATCGTTGTCAAGATGAGAATTACAGGCCCTGAGCTGTGGCAATTCTACCCCTGGAGTGTGGTGTTATGAGGAGGCAGTTTCCGGCCCCGGGGAGGAGGGAGTGGGTTGGGGTTGCAGGGGCTTTGTGACAGGTCTGGCTGCCCATGGGGTCTGGCTGCCCACGGGGTCTGGCTGCCCACGGGGTCTGGCTGCCCACGGGGTCTGGCTGCCCACGGGGTCTGGCTGCCCACGGGGTCTGGCTGCCCACTGGGGCTCACACAAAGCACAGGAGCTGGGGCCTCAGTCTGTGATTCCCATCCAATGAGTCCAGGTCGTGAACACCCGGAAGGGGAAGCGGAGACAGACTGCAGTTCTGTTAAAACATCTTCCTGGAAGTAGGGCATGGTGGCTCTGTCCTGTTATCTAAACACTCAGAAAGCTGAGGCAGGAGGCTTGCTGTGAGTGTGATGCCAGCTGGGACTATGTAGTGGGATCCTGTTTCAAAAAACAAATGAACAAACAAACAAACAAACAAACCCCCAGCGTCCATTTGGATCACATTCAGTGGAACTGTTCAAATTGTGCTGAAGCCTGGGACATGCTTGGAGTGTTAACCTGGGAGCCGCAGGGACTCCCTCCCTGTGTCTGGTTTCAGGTCCAAAATAATTGGTCATGATGTCTACCACAGGATTCTGGAGAGCTGGTTTGACGAAGCTCAACAGGAGACCGAGAATACTTGATAAAGAAAACAGGAAATGCTGCCTGACTGTCTGTCTGTCTGTCTGATCCACATAGTCGAAGCTAGGACCAATTCCAAATTGTTACTTCACACATGCCTAGCTTGGTGGACAGAACAGAACTGGGTCTCTCAGTAGCTCAGTGGACAGATGGAGGACACAGTGGCTCCAATAGCCAGAGAGAAGTACCACTAACCCAATCTAGACTGTTGCGTTGATTCACCTGGCCAGTGTAATAGTTTTCAGAATGCTCTTAATAACCCTGTTATACAACCACCTCCCTGCTAAATGGAGTATCCTCCCTTTGAAGGTTTTCTCAGTATCTGTGAGGTGACTGGAGCCTGTTCAGCAGGGTTTGAACTTTGAATGCTCTTGTCAGGGAATGAGAACTAAAATAGAATCCGCTCACACGCTCCGAGACTCATTGGAATACGCTGTACATCCTGACGACTCTGTTACGAGGATCACAAATCACAATGGATCCGGTGTGTAGGTGTGTACCTGTGAGATCAGGGCTCACTAGGTGAAGGCAGGAACATGGAGAGTTGAGACCAAACTCACTGCTTAATAAGATCTTGCCTTAAAGGGAAGGGATGGAAGGGTAGGGGAAGGGAGGGAGGGAGGGAGGGAAGAGGAGAAAAGGGAAAGGGAGGGGAGAGGAGGGGAGGGGAGGGGGGAGAAAGGGAGGGGAGAAGAGAAGGGGAGAGGAGGGAAGAGAAGGGGAGGGGAATAGAGAAGGGGAGGGGAGGGAAGGGAAGGGGAGGGGAGGGGAGGGATGCCAAGGCAGAACCAAATGAGAGACAGGTGAGAGGTGATAAGGAATATGCCTTAAGTCCTGTTCTGGCCTCCACATGTGTGTGCACCGGTGCACACTCACTCATGTGCATGTGCAACACATATGCATAATACATCTCCCATCCACTGAATTTAACTAAAAACAAAACCTTTGTTTCTGAAGACTGTGGAGGAGAAATCCTCTAAAGGCAGCCATTTGGCCAATTTATTCTGCTTTTCCTTTACTCTCTTAGAAGGAGAACATGAGGGCTTTGGAAATAGCTCAGCTGGTAAAGGGGCACGAGGTCCTGGGTTTGGATTTCTGTGTAAAAACCTGGTGCGGGTGGGGATCACGACAGGCATTGGAACTCAGTGACTGCCGGATTTAGCTGCATGGTACAGGGTGAGACTCTTGCCTCAAAAACCGAGGTGAGAGCAATCATAAAGATTCACTTGATGCTGACCTCCTGTCTCCGCATATGTAATCTCATATATGTGTGCACACAACATGAATGCACACATACATGTACACACGCATACACAAACATGCACATACATGAATATTTACACACCCACTCATGAATGCATGCACACACACACACACACACACACACACACACACACACACACGAACACAAACAGGAGAAAATCGGCCATTACACACGATCTGGTCCTCTCCCATGTGACTATTTCTTCTGTCACCTAAGGAAAAAAGCCATTATACCGAACGATATGTAAGATGCCTCTCTAGTTAACTGTCCACTGAGGTAGGTTGGGAAAGTCAAATTCTGTCTTTAGGGGATCCCAGAACCACAGCTCCGCACATACCATGTGGCCGACACCTCGGCCTCCTTGGCACTGCCTGCTGCTGTCAGTGCCAAGCACATTTGCGAAGCTGTCTGCCCAGGTGCTTGCCTTGTGTGGAGAGGAGGCTGGATGCCATAGACGGTCAGGGGTGGGCTCGGACCTCAGCGGATCACCAAGACAATGTCACCGGGATTTGGTGGGATCAGGAAGTGTGACCTGGTCAGAGAAAGAAAGGCACTCACAATGGGCTTTTGAAGGACATTTCTAGTGTCCCAGTGTCCTAGCCCCTGCAGTCTGTCCCTCTGCCACATGCCCCAGTCACCACGGTGCTCTGCCTTGCTTGAAGCTCACCGCATCAAGCCAGCCAATCTGAAATTCTGAGCCAGAACAACCCTTTCTTTATATAAGTTGACTTGCTCAGGTAGTTTGTTACAGCAACGGAAGGTGATTAACCATTTCCTTTCGTTCCTCGCAGGGAGGTTTTCTATCTTATCTCTACATTCCTCATTCTCTCTCTCTCTCTCTCATTCTCTCTCTCTCTCATTCTCTCTCTCTCTCTCTCTCTCTCTCTCTCTCTCTCTCTCTCTCTCTCTCTCTCTCTCTCCCCCCCCCCCTTGCTTTGCTTTTTGAGACAGAGTTTCTCTGTGTACCCTTGGCTATCCTGGAACTCACTCTATAGATCAGGCTCTCCTTGAACTTGAACTCACAGAGATCCACCTGCCTCCGCCTCTAGAGTGCTGGAACTAAAGGTGTGCACCACCACTGCCTACCACATTACACATTTCAACCACGTGTGAAGTAGAGATGCCAGTGAGAGGCACCCCCAGGACTCATTCATTTCCAGCTTCAACATCACAGGGAATCACCTTGTTTTGTCTTTTCTACTGGATTATCTTGAGGTTAATCCTACATCTGACATCATTTTATAATACTTAATGACGTGTCTCTAAAAGGCAAAGGCTTCTTTTTAAAGTACAGGCAGGATATCAGAATCTTGTCTGAAAATGATTAGTGACAATTCCTTAGGCATGATCAAATATCTGCTCAGAGCTAGAACTTCTCTGATGATCTCTAGTACGTCTCCAACCCTGGGATTTTACGATTATGGTTATTATTTTAAGTAAGGCTTCAGGAGAGATCTGGGGCTGGGGGATGCTTCCCAATAAGGTTCGTTTTGCAGGAATTCAGTAGGACACCTCCTCTCATAACTATACGTCTCCTGCTCGGGGTCTGTGTCACTGTCAACCTGCCTGTTGTCAGGGTTCTGTGCCCATCCCGGTCCCAACTGTGTAAACACCCCATAGGGGTGGGAATTGCTCTTAGGTCCATCTGCATTTTTCCCACTACAGGTATATGGTTCTGCCATATATATATATATATATATATATATTGGTTTTTCGAGGCAGGGTTTCTCTGTGTAGCCCTGGCTATCCTGGAACTCACTCTGTAGACCAGGCTAGCCTCGAACTCAGAAATCCGCCTGCCTCTGCCTCCCAAGCGCTGGGATTAAAGGCGTGCGCCACCACCGCCCGGCTCTGCCATATATTTTTGAGTAAAGATGTTAAGAAAAAAATCCCGATTCTTGTTGAATTAGTAAGGCTTTACTTAGGCCTATGTCAGTAGATATTGTATCAGTCTGTTTTCTGTTACTGTAACAAAATACCTAAGGCTGAATCACCATAAAGACAATAGATGTTTAATTCACACCTTGAAGGGTGAAAGCTCAAACAGGGTTCTGGTGAGGGCTGCTGGGTTGTGTGACTAGTGACAGATGACATCATAGGAAGGTGAGGGGGGGATACATTTGAGAGGGAAAGACAGGAAGCCAGAGAGAGGAAGTGAGCTGGTGACAGCCTCCCATTAGCTCCACCTTTTAAAGGAGCTAGTCACCACATCACAACAGCTCTGTTCCATGAACACAGATCATGTATCAGATGCGTGACAGTTCATGGGTGACATTTCCCATCAAGCATTTGTTACAATAGGAAAATGAGGGCAGCTCCACTCCAGCTACCTCAAAAGAGGTGAGTGTCTCTCCTGGGGACGGGTTGAAGATCCCGGGAGGAGGTTTTCGGGGATTCCAACAGTGTGGATCAATTCTTAGTAGATCACCAGGGTGCTTGCTGGGGACAGGCCAAGCCTGTGTGAGGTGGGGGTTTCTTGCTGAGATGTGGTTATGCAGGTCTGGTGAGGACAGGGTCAAAGTTGAGGCCTGGTTGCAAAGAAATCTTAGGCTGGCTAAAATTTGATGAATGAGAATCATTGTCCAAGGATGAATTAAATGTTCTTTTGCCCCCAAATAATAGGTTTTCCCTTCTCCTACCCCGTGTGTGTGTGTGTGTGTGTGTGTGTGTGTGTGTGTGTGTGTGTTGGGGAGGATGTCTTCTGGCGTCTTGCTCTATGGAGTGAAATTGAAAGACAGACAGACCCTGAGATCCTCCTGTCTCCCATGCCTAGAATGCTGGGATGCGAGGCACACTGTCTGACTTTTTACATGGGAGTTGGGAATTCCAGCTCAGGTCCTCAGCCCCTCCAGTGCACTTCATTAACATTCTTTGTAGACTTTTCTCCCCCCTCTACTGGGGATTGAACCTGCGACCCTGTGCCTGCTGGTGGGGCACTCCCCCGCCCCCAGCAGTCCTTTCAGTCTTTTCAATGGTATTTCTGTCCCAGGTTTGTTTTCTTTCGTTTTGGGTCAGGGCTCTCTGTGAGCGACAGGAACAGATTTGACCACCAAGGGGCCAGTTTCAACTGCTTGTGATGTTTTGGTCACCCCACTTAATGAGCAACTCCCAGGAAGAAAGCACACATTGCCTGGGTGAGGGGCCAGTCATCTTGATTGGCAGGCCTTCCCGAGTTTGTGGGGGAAGGCCTTGTTCTCCTGAAAAGAACTGGGCTGTTGTTATAGTGGTGGAAACACGGAAGCCGTGGGCCATGGGAACGTGGCTGTCTGCCCTCCCACGATATTAGCCCTCCGTCCACCCCTCCTCCTGCATCTTGTCTCAGGACACTCTCTTATTCCAGAATGAAGGATAGAAACAGGAAGAACAGCCTAGGCACTGTAAATGCTCTACCCAAGGACAGATCAAAGGGACTGACTCATAGGACACTGTTTATAATAGGAAAAGGACAGTAGAATTCTACTGTAGTATTAGTATGCAAAAAAAAGTGTCTAATCAGCTTCACTGAGATGTGAGGCTCCTGAGAGATGCACGATCCTGTGACTTCAAAAGCAGCAAGACCTCAGAAACCACCTGCTTGAGACTTCAGGAGACGCAGGACAGGTGTGGGGTGGGCACCAGGGCATGACACACTCCACAGACATCAAAGAAACACCAAGCGCTGAGGACATGGCCCTCTGGGAAAGAGCCTGCCCAGCTGTAAGGATGAGGACCTGAGTTCGGATTCCCAGAACACAGAGTGGGCGCAGTGGGGTGGGCCTGTAATCTCAGAGCGGGTGTGGTGGACACGCAGGATCCTTGGGGAATCGACAGCCGGACGGCTTAGTCTACTGGAATTGACTCTAAAATCTTCCTGGAGCGCTTATTAGCTACTGAGGTAAATAAAACTTTGATCCATGGTTATTTGATGTTTGTGAAATAGTTATGATTTTATCTTTGAGAAACTTGTCCAAACACTGCAGAGATGAATCTACAACTTTTCATTTTAAATTGTTCCCTTTACTATTATTTTTAAAATTTATGTCATATAATAATATTAAAGATTTTCATCAAATATTTAGAAACATTAAGCAAACAAACAAACGAAAACGACCCCAAAGTTCAGTTTGGATGCAGGAGAATGCATTGTATGTATTAGTCCCCATGAGCGGTGGGGTTGTGCCCTGGGCTCTGTGGGTAGGTCTGTGGGTCCTAGAAAACCCCTCTGGTTATACCTCCTTCTTTTGTCTGTTTCTCCAAGCTGGTCATCCCTGTAGTTCACCCCTGTAAATCACACCTGAAGATCACCCCTGTAGATCGCCCCTATAGATCACCCCTTTCCTCCCTCTCATAGGCCAAGCTTATGGCCATCTTAGTCTGTGGCTTCTGTGTATCATCTCTGGAAACCAAGAACTGTGTTCTCCCCATTTGCCGTACACCCAGGATCCCTCTGCAATGCCTTCTCCCCAGGGAGGCCTCTCTGGTCACCTGTCTAAATGAACTTCCATGTATGTCTTGAACCTGTGACCCCCATCTGACCTTCCTCTTCATGTTTGCTTGCCTTTCTTTGGGTGAGCTCAAGTCTACAATGGCTGCTGTGGCCAGTGCTTCAGGGCAGAGACCGAGGTGTGTAGACACACTCTGTCACGCTCATTGATGGATGTGGAGCTACCAGCTGAGACCTGCCTCCTGGGCTTGGCTGAATCATTTCCTCTTCCCATTATGGCCTCGAGGCTGTGTCCAACACAGGCTTCCTGAACCCCTGTCTCAGGAGGGATGGGTTGGGTTGGGTTGGTCGAGGGCAAAGCCAGGGCACACAGTCCTCCTGGAGCTGACCTTCTCCAAGGGGGAAGAGGACATCAAACGCCTGGCTTGTGTCTCTCTGGCTCTTAGGTGCCCTCCCACCTGGCTTTGTTATTGCTTTGATCCTTTGCTCAAACAATGTCTGAATGTGTGTGGGGCTTAGTGTTTGAAAGCCGGAGCCAGGCACCAGGTATGTGGGGATGTGACGGACCGAGTCTGGGGGTCAGGTGGTGAGGGGGCGGGTCACAGAGTGGGGATAGTGACAGAGGGACACATAGGAGCTCACTGGAAGCAACAGAGAGGGAAAGTCATCTGGGCAGAGGGAGTGGTGGATGCAGAGGCTGGAGCCTGACCAGCTTTGGCTTGTGGAAAAGCTAGAGAGTAAGTGAAATTTGCAGTGACTCAGTTTTCCATTCCAGCTCAGCAGAACTCAACAAACCCAACCCAGCACCATACAGCCCAACCGGTTGCAACCGATCGGATCCTCCTACCCTACCCACCGGACTCCAAGCCACTCCACTCCACTCCAGCCGCTCTCCCCTCCTCACTAATGTAATCCCAACCTGGTCCAACTGTAGCAGCCCAGCCCTGGTCAAGCACAACACCTTTTACTGAAGCAGTCTCCAGAAGCCAACCCTTGACCTCTAGGAGCTCTGGGTCCTTCAGGGAAAGCTGGCATTGGAGGGGGTAGGAGTGGGCAAGAGCAAAGGACATGCATGATTCAAAAGCAGGGCGGCACAAGATGGCCGCTTAACACAATGCCAGGGAAGGTGTGCAGGGTTCACGATGTAAGGAGAAAGAAGAATCCTCTTTCTATAGGGACCAGGCAGCCCATTCATCCATCCACTCACTAACTCATTCATTCTTTCACCTAACAAGGTACAAGGTATGCATACACTATTGAGAATGTGTCGTGCTTGGGCTTGGAGGATGCAGGGGTGTGGGGAGATGGAGATCTCACCTATAAGGCTTCTCCTGAAAATTCACCTACAATGCAGGGAGCCGACAGCTACCTAGGACTTTTCAGATGGAGACAAGGAAGAAAGCACAGTGAGGTGATATGAAGGGCAGAGAGCAGAGAGAGGGTGGGAGGGAGGTGGTGGGGGAGAGACGGAACAGCAGCATGTGGCCTGAGACTCAGTGTCTTGGGAGAGAGCTCTCTGTTCCCAGTTAGGACGGAGACCTACATGCATAGGCTTGAGATTGGGGCAGGGACAGTAAGTGCCAGGTTTAAGGGGACAGTCCTTGTGCTTCAGGAAGGGCAAGGCTGGGACAACTGTTCCACAGTGAGGAGCAGAGAGCCAGGTAGGAGAGGTGGACCAGGCCTGTGGCTCAGGCCTTGGTGAGAACAGGTTTATTACACCTGGGAACAGGGACGCTGGGAGGGGCCATCCTTTTACTCCCTGGAAACGTCCCACAGGAACAAAACTGGAAGAAACCTTAGCTTTACTTGAGTGTGGAAACTTTTTGTTTTTTGTTTTTTTCAAATGGTCCCGTCCCACCCAGTATCTCTCCTGTTCCTTGGCCTTCCTCTTGGCCTGTCCTTATGAACTCCTCCGATGCCATGTCCTCAGGCCCACAATTTCCTGTGCATTCCTGAAGTGATTTAAACAAGTCCAGGTGCAGCTGTCATTCATGTCAACGCCCACAGAGAAGAAACGGGAGGGACAAAATAATAATAATAATAATAAAATTATGTGGCCTCTGTTCAGTCTGGCTGGCACAGGGAAATAAAGGCAGGGGATTTTTGTGGCCATGGTTGACATTTCATTTGCAGCGTGCCTGGATCAATGAGACTTTGAAACAACGAACAGCCATGTGATGCTTGCGGAGACACCGGGTTCTGCCTAGTACTGGGAGTCGGGGAGCCGTGTGTGCACAGGACATTTGTTACATCTGCATTTGTTGAATACTTACTGGGTGAGGTCTTGGCTCCTGACACTTTAGTGACTTAACCTCACTCTGTCCTCAGAAGCTCTGAAGAGGGTTCACACTGTCCACGGGTAAGAAATGGAAGGCCAGGTTGTTGGGGGGTGTGCTGCCGATCCTCACAGTTTGCTAAGAGAGGTAACCATGGACTGCCCATCACAGCCTGTTTGTGGTAGCACATTCTGCACCCGAGGACCCCAGTGTTGGCAGAACAGGGCAGACGGTTGTGTTACCTTTACATCTCCCAGGCCTCCCCTCTTTTTGGGTCAGCTCATAGACCTGTGACTTGCAGTCCAGGAGGTTATCCTTGCAGACATGGCTTCTGCTGGTCTCTGTAACACCACTGTTCCTCCACAGCAGGAATGCACACGTGTGTTTGCATGCATGCAAAAATATGTTTGGGTGCCAAGGTGAAAAAGGTCCAGGGGAGAGATGCACGGAGCAAAGGCGTGTTCGCCCACATGGGCATGTGTGTTTGTATGTGTGCATAGATGTTTGCACAGAGCTCCTGGGGCCTCAGGACCTGGGTTTGTATCCCAGCTCAGTCACTGGCTAACCATCAACTTCAAGCCGGTGACACAATTTCTGGATGCTTCTGTGTCCTCCTTTGCCCCACGGTAGCAATCACCCTCCACTCCACAGGACCTACTGCAGACGTTTTGGTTCTGTGACCCTCTGAGAAGGGGGGGGGTCTGGCACAGGATCAGTGCTGGATGAATGTCACCCACTGCTTGTCTCCTGAATGCACAGCTCTATTCCTAGCGTTACTGTAAGATGTGCCTGGTTCTCATGAAGGGCAAAGGGAGGAGCATCGTGACCCAACAAAGCTGGGAGGCCTTGAGCAGGTGTGTCATCTCGCTGTGCCTCGATTTCCTCCTCTGGGAAATGGGACCGACCATCCACTTACAGGGAGAGGTAATGGGGAGTGAGCGCTTGGAGTGTGCCTCAACCTTCTGGTCTCCATCCATTTCCCAGCTGCATCTCTGGTCCTGCTGGAAGACCTCTCCCCTGGATCTTTCTTTGTTGTCCCTTCCTTGAATATGTAATATCCTCAGTCAGACCCTCCCTGACTACTGTCTGAGGTAGTCCTTGGCCATCCTCCATGCTGCTGACAGGAAGTAACCTACAGCTGTGGGTTACTAATACCACTAACTACTGGAGCCCCAGGAACCCTAACAAGCCAGGTTTGGCCACCTGTCTTCACTACACCAATGAAAGAGACCGGGGATGCTTTCAGTGTGGCCACACCAGGAAGTGACTCCCCCCCCCCCACACACACACACACTCTCTGTCTGTGGGGTCTTGAGATGAAGCTTAGTTTTCAGGAGAGGAGTAAGAGACCCATGCAGTTCAACAGGCCTGGTTAAGGCCTGAGAGGCCTTGCCCATTGTGACCCACCACTGTTCTGCTCAGGCAGAACAGATGAGTTATCAGAATGTGTGGAACCCCTTTCCAGAGGCAAGTCCCTCCTCTGTCTGGCACCAGGGTTCCAGCCTTCCCCTCCCCTGCCCCAGCATGGGATTTATGGAGATGGTTTATATTCTGTGGAGTCCCCTGTTCCCATCACCCGATAGCGCAGATGTTTCCTTTCAGAATCTCTTCTCTCTTGCCAGCACAGTCACGTTGGCTACATCGCCTGCTTTCATAAATAAACCTTCACTGAGCCACGGCCGCCCTGTGCTCTCTCGTCCTGTCTAACTACTTTCTTGCTTCAAGGACTCAGGTAGCGGTTGGGATGTTGACTGTACAACCAGGCTCTACAACATCTCCTACCTGACCCCTGCTCTGTTCCGCTTTCACACTTGACAGTCACAGGCCTGGGAGGGAGGGGCCCCCAGAAATACACGAGAGAGGAGGATCTGAGTTAGGGGTCTGTTTTCTGAGCTGATTTCGGAACATTCTATGGGAGTTGTTGATGGGGGTAGGGTAGATGGCATCTGGCAGTCCTGTGGTCCCCGGCTGTCACAGGCAGGAGGCTGTGTCTTGGATGTCGGTTTTCTAGGCTGCCCCAGGCCAAAGGAGGCCCTCAGGAGGGACGAGCGGGGGTTAGGATGAGATACTCATCCAGATGTTCATACTGTCTGGGGCACAAGGGCTGCGCCAGCCGCTCCAGAGAGGCAGGAGCCAATATTTCATGTCTCTAAGGTTCTTTCTCAGGTGTTGGCATGTTTTCTTTTCTCTTTTAAGATAGAGTATCTTGTAGCCCAGGCTAGCCATGTAGCTGAAGATGACCGGTGACTGTCTGATTTTCCTGTCTTCCTTGATGGGATTACAGGTGTGTGCCACTGCTCCCAGTTTCTTTGTAACAGGGGGTGAAACCCAGGGCTTTGTAAATGCCCTCTGAAAATTGAGCCACAGCCCCAGCCCCAGCCCCAGCCCCAGCTCCAGCCCCAGCCCCAGCTCCAGCCCCAGCCACAGCCACAGCCACAGCCCCAGCTCCAGCCCCAGCCACAGCCACAGCCACAGCCCCAGCCCCAGCCCCAGCCCCAGCCCCAGCCCCAGCCCCAGCCACAGCCCCCAGCCCCAGCCCCAGCCACAGCCCCAGCCCCAGCCACAGCCACAGCCCCCAGCCCCAGCCACAGCCACAGCCCCAGCCCCAGCCACAGCCACAGCCACAGCCACAGCCACAGCCACAGCCTCAGCCACAGCCACAGCCACAGCCACAGCCACAGCCACAGTCACAGCCACAGTCACAGCCACAGCCACAGCCACAGCCACAGCCACAGCCACAGCCACAGCCACAGCCCCAGCCACAGCCCCAGCCCCAGCCCCAGCCACGGCCCCAGTCCCAGCCCCAGCCCCAGCCCCAACCTAAGCTGTTGTCCCTTGACTATCTTCCGGCTAGATTTGTGGCCTTTGGACTGCAGTGGGGGATGGGCACTGAGGAAAGCTTCCAGAGAGGCTGGAGTGTGCATCCTGGTTGTTTACATGTCCCTGTCTCCTAGTCACACACAGAGCCGTGAAAGGGAGAATATGAGAATAACCTTTAAAGGCACAGGGCCCTGCTTGTCCTGCCTCCTAAAGTTTCCAGAATCTTCTAAAACAGCACCACTAGTGGGGACCAGTCTTTGAACCATGAGCCTGTGGGACATTTGAGATTCAAAGTGTTGGACCATAACGTCAGGTTATGAGGAATTGAGTCAGGTGCAGGTGTATGCGGCTGGGCCAGAGTCAGGACGCCATGTCCGGAGAGCAGAGAGGTCTCCAGCATCAGTCATCCCTGAGTCTATGGGACACCGGGTTTTACTGTGTGTGGAGAGAAAATGAGCCAGGCTGGAAGTGGCAAAGCCTTGTGGCCTTGCTGTCTTTAGAGCATCGTGTTGGTCCTCATTTCCTCTTTGCATCTGTGTGAGTGGCTACTCGGTTAATATGTCCCCTCTCTGACCCTGACCTCAGACGAACTCTCCATAGCAACCGTGTGTGGTGATGATGTCCTGTGAACGCTGGTAATAGGGACAAGGGAGCAGGGGAGGGTTAAACTTGACACAGGAGCAGTTCTGTGTCCGCCTGTGTCCTCTTTCGTGGATGGGAACTCCATATCTGCAGAGACTGTGTCCACTTCTGACATTTAGCATAAGAACTCTTTCAGGCACAGCCACGGTGATCTTGAAAGCAGTTGTGCTGAGCAAGAATAAAGGAGGTGCAAGCACCCAGCCACCTCCTCATGGCTTTAAGAGGAGGCTTTTGTGGCTATGGGCATGGTGCCATCTGTCATCACCAGGGACAGAGGTGACTAAGGGACATATTGCACACTTCTGGTGTTGCACAATCAGTGGTTTAGACAGAAACCAGCTCTTAAACTGTGGCCACCTGCCACATGACCTTAGGGAATATTCCACCCCTCCTGCTCTCCCTCCTCCTCCTCTCTCTCCTCCTCTCCCTCCTCTTTTCCCTCCTCCTCTCCCTCCTCCTCCTCTCCCTCCTCCTCCTCTCCCTCTTCCTCCTCTCCCTCCTCTTCTCCTTCCTCCTTTCCCTCCTCCTCTTTTCCCTCCTCCTCTTCCTCCTCTTTTCCCTCCTCCTCCTCTCCCTCTTCCTCTTCTCCTTCCTCCTTCCCTCCTCCTCTTTTCTCCCCTCCTCTCCCTCCTCTTTTCCCTCCTCCTCTCCCTCCTCCTCCTCTCTCTCCTCCTCTCCCTCCTCCTTTCCCTCCTTCTCCATGTTTTCTGTCTGTTCCTCCCCCTTCTTCCTCCTTTTCCTGCCCCTCCTCCTCTTCTCCCTTCCTCCTGCAAACTCCTCCCTGTAAGCTTTCCTCTCTGATGGAGTCTTGCTCTGTGGTTCATGCTGGCCTCAGACATGTCATCTTCCTGCCTCAGCTTCTGCTGTGCACATTAACCTTTATCATTTTTCTGAGCCTCATAGAAGCTTCCATCAGCTCCGTACCTTGGAAGCAGCTACCCTCACCTCAGCTCCCATGCTGCTGCTCTCCAACGTCTGTCATCTCTGGGCTGGTCAGGGCCTCTGATTGTATTAGTCATGTGCACTTGTACACACATGTATTCAGTCGGAATCTTTGACTTTAGGATCAGGAGCCTCATGGAAGAACTTGTTGGGATGACTGGAGAATCTACACTTGCCCCAAGAGGTCTGCTGATGAGAAGAAGTCTTAGTCAGATGTCAGTACCCCATGTTGTTGCTTTGGGGAGTAGGGTGTCAATATCTGTGTCCAGAGAGTGATCTGGTCATGTGAATAGCTTTGTGGGCTGAGAGCTTTGGACTGTTTATTTGTGTAACGTCTTTAAATGATGTGTGTGTGTGTGTGTGTATCTGTGCGTGCCTGTGTCTGTATGAGTACACTCATGCCATGTGACATGTATAGAGGTCAGAAGGTCAGAAGACAACCCCAGGCATCAGTCCTCAATTGCTTTCTCTTTTGAGACATGGTCTCTTGTGTTTTGTTGCTATGTGCTTCAAGCTTGTAAACCTTCATTTAGCCATAAAAGGAATCACCCACTTATTCCTTCCATGTTTTCAGATTATTTTATTTATGTGTTTGAGTGTCTCCCTGAATATATGTCTGTGCACCACATGCATGCCTGGTGCCCATGGATCCCCTGGAAGTAGTTAACACAGATGCTTGTGAGCTGTCTGTCATGTAGGTGCCAGGAAGCAAATGTCTAACTTCTGTAAGAGCAGCTAGCACTCGCAGGAACGCTGGGATCGTAGGCCCATTTCTCTCACAGGTTGTGGGGATTTGAACTCAGGTACTCACATGTGCTTGACAAGTACATCACCGATAGAGTCATCTCCCTAGCCCTGTGGCTTTCAAATTTCTAAGTGTGATTCTGGGTCGTCTGGGAGACAGCTCAGCTATCCTTGCTATCTTAGCCATTTCTGTCTCTGCATGTATTCATCAGTGTGAGTCTGTGGCTAAGAGAATGACTTGTCCACAGTGTGAGGATATGGACCTGCCTGCCAAGCAGCAGGGAGGTGATGGCCAAGATATCTGGGATCCTGGGACCAGGTCAGATGGGCAGGCTGAGGCGGCTGTCTCCTGCTGCTCACACACGCTCTCTTTCACTGAGCTATTCAACAAGCATCTATAAGATACCAGCTGTTCCAGGTACCAGAGAATACGAATGAACGAGGCAGAGAGGGCCTGTCTTCATAGGGCTTCCATGACAGTTGGTGGACGTGTGACCAGATGTCTCTGTTGCTGGGACAAACACCAGAGGGGAACAGCTTAAAGATAGCTTCATTTGGCTCATGAGTTCAGAGTTATCAGTCCACCCTGCCAAAGAGGGCAGGACAGAACACAGCATTTGCATCGTGTCAGAAAGAAAGCAAAAAGGGAGATGGGGAGTCAGGGTGTGTGTGTGTGTGTGTGTGTGTGTGTGTGTGTGTATGGGGGAGTGGGCAGGTGAGGTAAGGTAGAGGGTGGGAGGGTGGATGCGGGGGCATATCAAGCACATACTCTCACTTTTGGGTTTTCTTTCTCCCTCCACTACGGCTGTTTTTGGTTTTCTGTTTTTTGTTTTTGTTTGGTTGGTTGGTTTTGAGACATTTCACTATGTAGTCCTGGCTGATCTAAAACTTAGAGAGAGAGTCATCTACATGCCCCTGTTGGGATCAAAGATGTGTGTCCTCACACCTGGCTGTCCCCACCCCTTTTTTTGTGAAATAGGATGGTTGGGCCTGTGCACTTTTCTGGAATTGTCCCTTCCAAGGAGAATAGATCCGCTTTACTTCAGTGTACAGGAGAAGCAGATCCGGGCCTTGGGCACTTGTACTCAGTGAGCAAGTAAAGTGTCCCTCCATCCATCAGAGACAGACAAATATCAACTAGCACATTTGATGGAGCAGGGCAGGAAGCTTAGTCATCAGATGGCACGGAGCACAGAGGGCAGAGGAGAGGCCCCATTCACAGTCTGCAGCAGCCCGGAGCCTGGAGCCTGGGGCCTGGAGCCTGGATCCTGGAGGCAGCCATGGAAACACTGGCCAGGACAGCCTGTGCTCAGCACAGCCACAGAGGCCCCAGACAGGAGCAAACAGCACGGGTTCCCAGGACACCGAGAAGCAAGAAGTCAGCCAGAGGCTGCCTGGTCCTTAGCACACACAATGTGGGTCATTCCACATGGAATCCGGGAGCTTCCGTGGATGCTCAGTACAGTGACAGGTTCTCACAGGGGGCCGTGGGGGATGGGGACGGTGACTTAGCAGCCCGGGGAGGTCTCTTGGATACAGGGAGGGCTGTCACTGTGATTCATGGCTCCTCTGACATCACAGGGCGCTTTTTGTGATGCAAAGTCAAACATTGTCTAGACACACACTGGGGGCCAAGAGACACAGGGCTGTCCTGTGTGGCTGGTTGAACGTTGAATACGACATGGAAGCATATGGTTCCCATCACGTGCTGGGACTTGTCTTTCTTGGGTGTGATACACATAACAGGGTGTAATATATGAAAGACTGCCACAAGACAGTTATGCTCACCGATCCCTTGAGCAGGAACCAGTACGCAACACAAGGCCTCCAGGAAGTGCTTGGGATGAAGCAGGCGGAGGGAAGAGGTTTGCACAAAGGCCTTTAGGGTGGCCTTTGAAGGGATGACAGGGTGAGGCAGGGCAAGCAAGTTTAGGGCTGGCTAATTGAAAGTTTCAGAGGGCTCTGGGCTGCCCTAGCTGTACCTGACCTTCGCAGGGGCGTTTAGGGCAGGTGTGCAGTGACCTGGTGCTCAAAGAGGAAGGTGCTGAGTATGCTCTGGCTGGATCTGGTTTGTACTGAGTGAGACTGCAGGCAAGCAGTTGGCCACCCTGGCAAAAGCAGGTCTCCATCGTCAGCAAGGATCTTACATGCCGGAACACCAGAATACACAGCCTAAAAGACCTGGTTAAAATGCACACAGACAATATGCACACACACACACACACACACACACACACACTTAAGCACACACATAAACACACATGCATGCACACACACATACATGCATGTGCACATACCAACACATGTGCCTGTATAAACAACTGAGTTCAAGTCCCTTCCCCATCCTGGAAGTAATTGCCTCCTTTTCCTAGAGCAGGTCCTTTGTGTCCTTTAATTGCAAGAACATTTTGGAAGCTTCAGTGATGTAGTTAAAAAACAAAACAAAACCAAAAAACCCCCAAGTGTTATAATTATGCACTGTGTGTGTGTATTTTTGCCTTTACATCTTATTTGGAAACTGCAAAAATCAAATAGAGGAAAACAAGAGGTTCAGGTAAAGAGCCAGCTTCCTGTGGGCAGAGCCAGCAGGGACTCAAAAGGGAGGGCGGCCTCTTCAATGTCACTGGTTTTCCCACTTGCACAGGGGAAGAGGCTCTGGTACTTGCCTACACAGGTATCCCAATGGCCACCACACTTCCTGTGCCTCATCCCAGGAAGCTATAAGCAAAGAATGGGAGGCCTGGTGAGGAAGGAGCTTGCCTTGTGTGAGGCCCGGCTTAGCCAGTCCTGGGTTCCACCTGGGAGATCATGGGTTCCCCTCCCATGGTCCATCCCAGAGGCCTCCACATCAGTGAGACACCAGAATGTCTGTGTAAAGATCCTGTGATGTCTAACTGTGGGCGTCAACCTGACATACCCAGTAAGATTGAACCCCAGTTGAGAAATTGCCTCCATTATATTGTCCCCTGGCCACACCTGTGGGTTATTTCTGGATTGCTACTTGATTTAGAAGGACACAGCCCACTGTAGGCGGTACCATCCCTAGGCAGGTGCTTTGGGGCTGTATAAGAAAACTAACCAAGCATGAGCCAGGGAGTGAGTCAGTAACCTGCCCCAGCACTGCCCCATGGCCTCTGTTTCAGTTCCCATTTCAGTATCCTATTTAAGCTCCCTCTGGATTTCCTCAAAGATGGACTGTAAGCCAAATAAGTCCTTTCCTTCCCCCCAAGTTACTTTCAGTCAGTGTTTTATCACAACAGCAGAAAATTGAACATTCTGTAAACCACTTATTCTCTAAGGAAAGGCTTTCGGCTTCACAATGTCAGAGGGCATGCAACACAACACAGCCTGTTTTAGGGCAGACTTTATGGAAATGGGGTTTGGCTGCTCATGCTAGGGAAAGCTTTATCTCTACATGGTTGTATTTGCTTAGTTTCCCATTGACCCCGGTGCTGCCAGACTTTCAGTAGCAGTTGCCTCAACCAACCAGTGCTGAGAAGTGTCAACAACTGCATTTCTTCATCTCTACCAACTTCCCTGCCTTTCTGAGCTAACAGGGTATGACTTTTTCTTCTTTTCTTGAGATTCAGCTGTGTGTGAGTGTGAATTTCACATGTGGTTGTTTATGCATGTGTGGATGCCTGTGTATGGAGGTCAGAGGACAACCTTGGTAGCCATCCACCTTCCTTTCTCTTGCTTGCTGGGAGCTCACCAATTAGGAGAAAGTGGCCTTGTAAATTCTGTCTCTGCCTCTCAGGACTGGGATCACAAACACAAGAGGGTACCCTGGATTCTGGGACAGAATTCATGATCTCCTGCTTGAAAGGCAAGTACCTTGTCAACACAACTGTCTCCAGCCAAGGACCTGAAGTATTTAAGTGCACATAGAGCACTACATTCAGAGCAAATCCTGCTCTTTCCAACCTCCCTTGCAACTCAGTGCAGCTACAGCCTCCCTTGAAGCTCAGTGCAGCTACAGCCTCCCTTGCAGCTCAGTGCAGTTATAGCCTCCCTTGCAGCTCAGTGCAATGTACAGAAAGAGAATTAAGGTCTTGTAGACTTCAGGGAGAGTTTTTAAGCAGTGGGGTTTTTTGACTCCTACCTTTCCCCTGGTCTCGTGGCTCCACATAAGAGTGTTACTGAGCTCCAAGTGGCCCCAGCAGATGAGGACCACCTACTGAGTGAAACAGGAGCCTTGGTCTTGTGGGGCTGTTCACTCTCAGACAGTTCTACTAGAAGAAAACCACAGCTGGACTGACATCCTCATTGGTACAGAAAGAAGCCTTATCATGGTGCCTTGCAGCCTGACTCACCCAGCAAAGCCACTCTGGGGTCATTGTGGGAAGTACCACCTCATATTAGAGTAGCACAGACCACACTTCCTGCACCTTGACACAGCCTCACCCATGGAAGGCAAGGCAAGACCCAGACTTTGGAAAATACAAATATCAATTTTCTCTAGATTCTCTTTTTCAACCATGAGCAAAATCTTTGTGTGATGACATCATGTTTAAAAAGAAGGTTCAAGGGCTGTAGAGATGTCTCAGAGGATAAGAACACTGGCTCTTATCTCAGAGATCCTGAGTTCAATTCCCAGCACCCACATGGTGGCTATAATGAGATCTGGTGCCATAATATGGTATTCAGGCAAACATTCAAGCAGAACTGTATATACAATCAATCAATCAATCCATCAACCAAGCAACCAACCAATCAACGAACCAATCAATCTTAAAAAAGAAAGAAAGGAAAGAACAGTTCAATTTTTATTCCACACAGGAAATAGGAAAAGAAAAAAGAAAAAAAACCCAGTAGCCTGATCTGAGTCAGGCTCCCTGCGTTTCCTACGCTCCCTGTGAGGATGAGAGCCCATGCGTGCATGCATACCAACATGCACTCTTGCTCCTGCACTGTGCCTCACTCCCCTTCCTTCCCCCCCCCAATCCTCCTCTCTCTCACTTTCCCTATCTCATCCCTCATCTTACTTCACTTTAGGGTCGGGGGAGGAGGGACAGATGGCACCTCGAGCTTTCTGTGGGATGAAGGAGGATGTAGATAGAGGGTGGGAGGATGCTGCTTAGGGCTGTAGCTTTGGCCTCTGAAGCTCCATCTGTAGGACTGGGGGCTTTACCTTCCCCTGTGAAGCTCGTCCACCATGAGACCCCACCTCAGTCCCTGAAGTTCCTACAGTTGCTGCTCTGGGTAGGGACAGTTCATGGTCCTTGGGGTCCCTCTCTCCTCTCTCTCCCCCCTCCTCCATTTTCCCCTTATCTTCTCTTCCCACTCTCCCTTTCTCCCCTTTCCCTTTCCTCCCTTTCCCCCTCTCTCCCCTTCTCCCCCTCTGTTCTCTGTCCCTCCTTGTCTCCCCTGTTCCCCTGCCCCCTCTTCCCTCCCTCCCCTCTTTCCCCCCTCATCTCTCCTCCTTTTCCCTTCTTCCCTGTCTCCTCCTCCCCTTCTCTCTCCCCTCTCCCACTTTCCTCCCTTTTCCTCTCTTCCCACTCTCCCTCTCTCCCCTCTTTTCCTTTCTTCCTCTCTTTCCCCCTTTTCCCTCTCTCCTCCCTGTCCCCCTTATCCCCTTGTCTCCCCTGTCCCTTTCTTCCCTCTCTCCCCCTTATGCCCCCTATCCCCCTCTTTCTGCTCTGTCCCCCCTTGTCCCCCTGTGCCTCTGTTTCCCCTTTCTCCCCTCCCTCCCCTCTCTCCCCTTATTCCCCCTGTCCCCCTACCCCCTCTACCTTCTCTCCCCAGCCCTCCCATGCCTCTAATCCTGGGCATAAATATAAGAAAGAGTTCCTGTTCTAATCTGTTAGAGCCCAGGTCCCACCCTTTTGGGACAAGAGGGTGGAGCTGTCACTAAAGGCCCAGGCTGCTCACACTTGGTCTGGTCATTAGGAGCCCACACTGGTAAGGACTGACTCTCAGGCCTCCTCAGTGGAGCGTTCCAGACAGGAGATGTACAGTTTAGTGAGCATGTGGTTCACAGGATGAACCTTCATCAGTGGAGGCTCACCTGAAGGATGCCATAGCCTTTTCCCATAAGGAGCACTGACTTGGTGTCCATGTGGATAGCTCTTCAGGGCATGGGGGACTCCTACAGCAGACAGGACTGCTGGGTCTGAAGGGGTCTCCTGTGACCATCAGAGTGGACTTCAGGGGCTACACCAGCCAGAGGGTAGGGTAGCAGCCAGTATGATTTCTCCGTTACTGGGGCTCAAAGGGTAGTTCTGTTGGGGAGACTCCAGGAACCGTGGTAGTTGCCTTTGTACAGTGAGTACCCATATTCAATATGGATTTCAGCTCCTCCAGAATTGTGCTGAGGAAATAAGTGGAAGAGTTAAGTCCTGCCCCCTCCTGCTCCCTGGTTGTCTATCCTTAACCCTACTTCCTCTCGGCTCTGCCTGGGTATCTTGTCAACATAAGAGCTTCTGAGGTGCTCAAGCAATGGGTGGAGCTACCTTGGAAGGAAGTGTCCTGACCATGACAGTGGTCAAGAGGTGAAAGGGATGACTATATGTGACAAGTGACTGGTCAGAGGGTTAAAGTCCTCCAGCCTGATAGGTCCGTGGTCCTTTCACCAAGGGTGGGACCTGTAAGTAGACCCTTGAGAGAAAGACACAGTTCCCCTCCTACCTGTACCACACAAGGCCTCCTGAGTTGTACCGCATGGGACAGCCTGGCAGTACATGCTGGTGGAAGGACAGAGTGGCTTCCCTTTAGCTCCGTACCAGCCTTCCCCCCAATCCACGGAGCTCTCTGGGGTAGAGGCAGGATAGGACCCCCTCACATTCAATCAGAGTTAATCGCTTCACTCTCTGGACGATCCTAGCAGTGACCCTGGACAGGGAGATTTTGTTATTGAGTACCTGGTCACAGCAGCCCTTCCTGTGTGGAGGTTAGTTCCACGTGTGGATTTGGTGGAGGAGTTGGCTTGTCACGGCTGACCAGGGGCAATGAAGGGTGAGGGACCCTAAAATAGGGCACACTGATTCTGGCTTTCTGGATAGGCTGTGGTGAAGAGGAGGTCTGCTCGGAATGTAGCTTACTACGGCTCCCTGCATGGAGCCCTCCACTTAATCCATCAGCCTGAGACACTCCCTGAGTCAGGAGAGGACGGCCATTAATGAAAGGGGGCCCTGAGGACTAATGAGGCTGCTTTTGCCCACAAGGAGCTCAAACATCCCAGTTTATGTCCGCTCTTCGGTCGTCAGCAGGTGAAGCCTTGGGTGACAATCCTTCTGGGATGTGTGAGGTACAGGTGCAACGGAGCTGTGTATACAACTTGTCCTGTCACCCTGGCTTTTGGGATGACTGTCTCTGCATCTCCATTTCTGTGAATGTGGACAGCTGTGCATTTTGTACCTCTAAACAGGCAAAACACATCTTTTTTGTTGTTTTCTCTTCTTTCTTTTTCCTCTTCGGCTCCTAAAGGTCTATGTGGAAGGCAGTTCTGCAGAGCGCCATTTCCCAATAGCACAACACTGGGAAGGATCAGATGGGAGGTACCACACACACACACACACACACACACACACACACACCCACACCAAAACGACCGCACGCAAATGGCAAGAACCACCGGAAAATCTCACAGCAGCAGAAAAGTACGGCTGGGAGGGAGAATAGTGTCCTACCTCCGCAGCTTCGGAGAGTCCCTGCTAACACCAAGCACCATAAGCCTGTACCTCATGCTTTATGAAGGTGCTTCCACACCGGGACACCTCCCGAGCCACCTGGACCTTGCTAAATTCCAGCCTCTGCTCAGAAGGGCCTGGGTGGGAGCTTCCCAAAACCATCTTTTATTTAACAAGCGAGATGGGAAAAGCCATTAGCTGGAAGTGAGGCTTTGTGAGGTCACCTGGAGTCCTCACTGCAGCCTGGGAGACTGGCCACTGGTGGGTGACCTTTTCCCCAGGGCAATGGCCTCTTGGGTGACTGAGCTCTTGGGTGAGTGACCTCTCAAGTCAGTGATTGCCTCGGTAAGTGACACTGTCAGGTATGAAATGCCCTTGGCCTCTCCAGGGTCATCTGGCAGGTGCATGGTGAAGCCAGGATGTACACACAGATCTCTTCATGCCTACAGTCCCCAGTCTAACACCATGGTGACTTCAGCTGCCCGGATGATTTTTCCAATAAAATTTTAGTGTGTTTCATCATGTCTCAGTAATTAATCATGGTTGTAAAATCATGAAAAATTAATTATGAGATCTAATCCCCTCCAGGAACCCTGAGCTATGAACACTGACCTTGTGTTAGCCTGTCCTGATTGAGCTGAAGTGAGAGACTGTCACCGATGCTTGGCTTTGGAGGGAGGGTCAATGCCAAGCATCCATCACGAGAGCTCTTACTGCTAATAGCTCAGCGGAACCCAGAAAGCACTTACAGCGGCCTCAGACTGCAGCTATTTTCTTGGTTCCAGCATAACCTTTGCCAGAGAGCAACAAAGGCCTGCAGTGTTTGCTGTCACCTGGAAGGGAGGCTACCAGGCACCATTGAAGATGGACTGTTTCCCTGTGTGGGGACCCTGAGCCAGGTCAGCTCAGCCTTGGACAGACCCCCACACTGAAAAACTCCACCACGGATGCACCTCATGTGACCAGGCTTAGGGGCCATGAAGATGTCCATCAGTGCCTGCCTCTCCTTGTCTTAGAGGTGGGGAGAGACACCATGAGAGAGAACAGGACTCTGGGGGATGGGTCAGCCAAAGGGAAGGTCAGCGGTCAGAGGTCAGAAGTGTGTTAGTGAGCTCTGCTCCGAGCCTGCTCCTGTCACCATCCACGTGTGTGACAACTTGCTTTGAAGGTGGTGGGACCAAGTAAACAGAACTTCCAAAAAAGTCCTCTACATTAGCAGAGAAAAGCCATACCTCCGGATGACTCAAAACTAGAGTTGAACTCGCAAGCAGGTTCTGCTGCTGGGGCGGGAGGGATTCTCAAAATATGGTTTAGCTACCCATGTGGAAATTCACCATGGGGTAGGGGCATTGTGGGGTAGGAGCACTGTGAGGTGAGAGAACTGTGGGGCGGGAGTACTGTGGGGTAGGAGCACTCTGGGGTGGGAGTTGGGAACACTGTGGGGTAGGAGCACTGTGGGGTGGGAGCACTGTGGGGTGGGAGTGGGGTAGGAGCACTCTGGGGTGGGAGTTGGGAACACTGTGGGGTGGGAGCACTGTGAGGTGGGAACATTGTAAGGTGGGAGCACTGTGAGGTGGGAGTACTGTGGGATAGGAGCACTGTGGGACGGAAGCACTGTGAGGTGGGAACGTTGGGGTGGGAGCACTGTGAGGTGGAAGAACTGTGAGGTGGGAGCATTGTAGGGTGGGAGCATTGTAGGATGGTAACACCGTGGCTTGGGTTCAGTTAGGGTACGGACTGAACTCTGCTCTCCCATGAGAAGCTCAGGATGTTTCATCATGGCCGATCTCTTTTGTGTTCTATTAACCTGGGACACTGGCAGCTGGCGGGAGGAAAACAGGGGTTCACCTCCCACAGTGGCGAGTGCTACAACCTGCCCGCCCCCCCCCAGCTCCCCCCCTCGACTCACACAGGGGCGGCACCTTCTTCCTGCTTACTTTTGAACCACTGGGGACCACTCCCTGTGGGAAACAGGGTGTGGTCACTGGATCAGGCCAATCACAGTCTGTTCCTGGGGTAGGGGGTGAGGTCAGCCCCAGGGACTGCTGGGTAGGGAGGTGAAGAATCAGGTGAATGGTTGCCTCCCATCCTCCCACAGGTGCCCAAGGCAGGGAAGTCACTCAGCTTCATCTTCAGCCGAATGGGAAGAATTATGACGCTCTTCCGGAGGGCGCAGGAGGCAGGAGGCTCAGCGATCTGGGAGCCGAGCACGGTGGGTGGAGGCCAGTGTGGTTATTGCTGCGACTTTTTTAGTTCACTAAGAGTTGTTTTATTTCAATCAAGGGAAAGGAAAATCCTATTCCTTGGTTGTGAGACAGTTATTGCATGACATTGACTTAGCTGAAATTAGTTTTTGTTATACAAGTGTATCCCCCTGAACCAGGCAGAGTCAAGTCTCTGCTGGTTGGGTGCGAACCCTGCACAAGGCTGTTTCTCTACCATTCACCGTCGGAACTGTTACTCAGACGAGACACATAAATACTGATTCCTTCAACAAATGTCCACCAACCCCTCACTGGGCTCCTGGCTCAGTGTCCGGAGCAGAGCACCTGCCGGGTGACCCAAAACAAGGTAAGCCATGGGGATCTGAGGGCAGATGACAAGTCAGGGAAGCCACCTGGGATTTCAGCAGAAGTGGCGTGATGGGGACGTGAGGGTGGGACTAGTTCCCTGCAGGGGCAGCAGGAACCAAGGTCTGAACCAGAACATGCCAAGACATGACTGTGGACGGTGTGACATCGGGTGTATAGATGGGAAGCAGCAGGTGTTGGGGTTCAGAGCGCACCCCGCAGGCCAGAGCAGCAGATGGACTTGTGGCTCAAGAGGCGTTTGGACAATCTATGCGTGTCTAAAATTGCATCTTAATATGTCTCACACACGCGGGCGGCATGGCCCTCAGGGACCTCGCTCTGCACCCACAAGTCTCTGGCGCGCATGCGTGCATATTGATTGCCCCATTCCGCACTTTGCAGTCCCCACAGGCAGGGCTGTGGACTCTGTTCAGGTTGTACAATATTGATTTCACAGCAAAGGGACTGGGATTTTATGCTCCTTGATCAAAATAAAATGTCAGGTGCATTAATACCCACAGCGGATGCTGGGCAGGAGCAGCTGTGACTGTGACCGGAACAAGGATTTGTCTGTCATCCTTTACCTGGGTCAGCGAAGGAGCTGGTCCCCAAACCATCGAAGGGATGTTGCCTGATAACACACCTCAGAACTCCGTAGACCCGGCTTATAGATGGACCTACGGGCAGACACAGCACAGAGCCTACATCTGCTCAGGAAAACCCCTTGACCCTTCCTACCGTAGCTAAGGCAGAGCAATGCGCCAGTAGAGAGGGGGCGTGGCCAGAGCAGCGGTGGAGCCAGGATGAGGACAAGATCTGTTTAGGAGACTAGACTGGATTGGAGGGTACATCAGAAATGGCATTGGGGAGCCTTGGGGCCTGGACTGGGGAGGTCTCTACGCTGGAAGAGGAGGCGAAGGACCAAGAGTAGAAGATGAGAGCATACAGGGTAGGAGCCCGGGGCAGGCGAGGCTAGTGGGGGCGGGGTCATGGGGGCCATCTGCTGAGTCGGCAGAAGCTCTGCTGCAGGTGAGTATTTCCTCAGAGAGTCCTAATACTTTTCATTTGTGTTTTAATTAACTTTGTGTACACACACACACACATGCGCACATGTATGCATGTGACGGGAGGTCAGGGGGAGTCAGTTTTCTCCTTCTACCGGCTGAGTCCCAGGGGTTGATCTCAGTTCCCCGTCTAGGCAGCAAGCACCCTACCCAATGGGCTCCCTTGCCAGCTCTCATTGTGGTTCAACCAGACACACCAGCCTTTACACCCATGGCTGAGAAGAAGGTTCCAGCTTGGAGGCTCGCCCTTCTGCCCGTGAGGATCTGTCCCGTTGTGTGAGTGTAGCCTGTGAACAAGTAGTACACCCACAGACCGGGAACAGCAAGAGGCATGCCAGGTCAAGAGAGACGGAACAGTCCCTCTGATGGCATTCTGCTCCAGCGTGGTGATATGTGGCCCACACATTTTCATTTATACAGATCCAAAAAGCAGTCAGCTGCAGCGGTCTTGGAACTGTAAACTCTCAAGCACACCGCCCACCCTTCCACAGCGAGTCAGAACCGTTAGGTCCCATCCTGCCCATCTTCCTGCGCCAGTGCACATCCCATACCCACCCACCTGCCCACCCCCACCCCTGTCCACAATGTCCAGGCCGCAGCCGGATGGCACCCCAAACCTTTCTCCCTTCTTCCCTTCACCGCTCAGCACATCCTGCAGGATTGACAGCGCCAGTCCTTCTCTTCCACCCACCGGCTCAGGCCTCTGGTCTCACGGCTGGTCTTCCAGACCAGTCTTTGCTGTGCACCCAACCTGCTCTCAGAAAGTTAGCCCTGTTAAGGTGACCAGACCGTGTTCCATCCCTGCTCACAGCCTCGAGGCTCCCATTAGTCAAGTCCTCACGGGTCTGAGCGTTTGTCTTCTGCTCCTTGTTATCATATATCACCTCTCAGGTGTCATTCACCCCCACACTCTCCTGCACCACTGGTCCACAGCCACGCTGGTCTGAAACTTAACTTTCCCAATCCCTCTCAAAATGGTGCCCTGCCAGTCTCTTCCCTACAGCCTCTGCTCCCACAAACCCACGACTCAGACTGCTTCCCAGCTTCTCCCATCTTGCCTGCAAAGCTGTTCTGGGCTGCGAGGTCACTCTGGGAACCTACCCAGTGGTCTGCTTCTCCTATTCTGTGTCTTCATCCTGGCAGCATCCGTCCATCTGCATTGGATGCACTTTGTAGTCACACTTGGGTCTGTCACTGTCCTTAAACCCTATGTCAGTGTCAGAACTAAGCGCTCAGAATGCCTGACCAGTGTCCTGCACAGAATTGGCTGGGATCTGTCCTAGATGAGTATTGCTGCTTCTCTGTGTGTTGTACTTGTAAATGGGCACATACATGTGCATGCACATGTGTGTGGAGGCTGGAGGTCAACACCGAGTGTTTTCCACCATGGCTCTTCCCCTTGATTTTGAGACAGGGTCTCTCGCTGAACTGGAGCGCCCTGATTTGGCTAAACTGATTGCCGATGAGCCTCAGGGACCCTCCTGTCCCTGCCTCTCCTGATGGCATGTGCAGCTTTTATGGAGGTGCTGGAAATCCCAACTCAGGTCCTGCTGGTGGTGCAGCCGTGCCTCCAGACCCTATTCTATTGCATGCATGATTGAGAAAACCATGGGCAAAAATGTTCTCTGGAGGAAGAGTAGAGACAGGATGTGTGGCAGAACAAGATTTAGTTTCACGGAAACATGCCTGGATAACTACGGAGTGCTATGATTGTACAGTATCTCTGCAGTGTGAAACTTTCACAAGGGTCCAGGAAGAAGAAAATACTAAACACCTTCCTTCCAGGGTGATGCTGAAACAAGGGCAGGGAAACACGGGATTAGTAGAAACGAACAGACACTAAAACCTGTTCTCCCTCCATTGCTGGGGGGTAGGAGACAAATCAAGATATTTAAACACATGTAAGACAGCCACAGCGTCTTCCCGCTGGAGGAGAGAATAGAAGAAATGGCTCAGCGCTCTGAGGAAACATCTCGCTCCCTGCCGAGGGAAAGACTTACAAAGGATGATATTTACATTTTCTCCAAGCCTTTAATTTTCTCATTTATCATTTGTCAGAGCCTGAGGCCCTTCCTTAGCACATGGTGTTTGCCAGCAGCTAATGATCCCTTTACCAAACATCACAGTGCGGCCAGGAGCTTGTTAATGTTGCTAAGCCTGATGATTTAATGCTCTACTGTCAGAGGCAGGTCTCCGGACCCTGGATCACAGCAACGCTGGGGCCCTGTGCTTCCTGGAGGCTCCCCCAGCACCAGGGAACCATGGAAACCATTCCAGTTCCAGATATGGAGATAGCTGAGCACTGAGGTTGCCTTTGGAAGCCAGGCAGAGGCTTCTTAGAACTCCATCCAGTGGTCACAGACTGGACGCCATCTTGCTGCCACACAGGTAACACCTGAGGACTGATGTCACTCAAGGAGTAAGCAGAGACCTAGTCAAGGTTCCAGGCTCCTGCCTAGCTTTCCTTCCTCCTCCTCCTCCTCCTCTTCCTCCTCCTCTTCCTTCTCCTCCTCCTCCTCTTCTTCTTCTTCTTCTCTTTCTTCTCCTCCTCCTCTTGCTCCTCCTCCTCTTCCTCTTGCTCCTCCTCCTCCTCCTCTGAGGCTCAGCAAAGCTGGATTCCACAAGAGAGATTCTGTCCAGCTCAGAAACCAGAGCCACCACACGATGACACAGGGGGCTTCTGGGTCCAGCTGAGTCCCTAGATCCTGAGACACAGAGGCAATGGAAGGGGCTGACTCTTCTGGATCCTTAGTTATAGACCAGTTTAGAGGCCTGCCATTGATGTCAACCAGAATCCCAGGAAGCAAGACACAGTTTTAAAGGAAAAAAGGTGTGTGTGTGTGTGTGTGTGTCTGTCTGTCTGTCTGTCTGTCTGTCTGTCTGTGTGTCAGGACATAGATTGGTTGGGGCAGCACCTTGAGGATGCAGCCAGGAAGAAAGAAGGAGGAGAGAGGAGGAGGGGAGCCACGGGTTGGACAGCTTTCTGGCTTTTGCCCAACCCAGCCACTTTCTCTTGGATTCCAGATCTCGTGGCTGAGTCTCCTTTATGCTTGCCCCATGTTGGCTTTGGCAGACAGTTGAACCCAAGACTCCTACAAACTGAGTTTGGGTCCTAGGTGGTATGGCAGCTAGCATGGTGTTGCTGTCTTCGGGTGGATCTTACCTGTCCTGGGGTTCAACTTTTCAGCACCTGGCTCCTAGCCGAGTGACCTGTAATGGAGAGAAAGCACAGATGTGGGGCCTGGGGCTGCACAGGTGACCGTTTCTGCAGAGACGTGACTGTGTTCACGATCTTGCTCTGGAGTGCCTGTCTATTCATTGACTTGGTTCATTTTCGTTCACCCTCATCTTGCTCAGATCTCCTCCCTGCAGCGGTGGTCTCCCCAGAATGACTGTAGTGACACCATCCGGGACCTTGCTGAGCCTCCCCCAGGTGCCTCTTGCGGCTCTGGTGAGCTCACGAGACTCGGGTTGTGACAATTCCTGGCTTTCCAGCAGGGAAACATGAGCTTGGGAGATGCCGAGGTCACATGGGTGGCGGAGGAGTTGGTGGACTTTGGCCTGTACAGATTCCCAGGTTGACATGAAAACATCAGATTCCAGGCAAGACAAGCTCCAAGTCAATGCATTCCAGACTATTCTCAGGAAATACTGACAGCCGGAGAGGACTGGGTTCCTTACAATCTGGCAGAGGGGGGTCACAAACAGGTCATTTCCTTTTTCCATTGTTGGGGACGCTGGAGTTAATATGATAACATCTGGCCCGCACCTGGTTCACTCTTCTGCCCAGTGCCACCAGACTGGGCTTCTTATGAATGTGCTGGGATCCCAGGGATACACGGGCTTTCGAACTTTGACCTACTCCGGATGTCATGGATGTTCATAGTGACCCCCTGACCTCAGTCAGGAAGACAGTGAGTGAGCTTTGGCAGAGCCTGGAAGTCAGAGCAGGTCAGCATCAGGTCCCCGTGTGAGGAACAAGGAAAAGTTGTGTGTGAATGCAGCTGGGGAGAAGCGGGGACTCAGGAGCTTAATTACGGGGTCTGTGTGTGACACAGGTCACAGTGAGCAAAATTCAGAGTGACCCTTGGAGGTCAGGCTGTGGCCTAGCACAGGGCTCTATGTGCTGAGAGCATTAACCACTGAGGGTGCAGAGCCCATTTCTCGTGCAGTCAAGGGCACCTGTGCGCATCTTGTACTGGGTCCCCTGTGCCTGGAGGGGACTCTTGGGGTTGGAGAGAGCTAATTATCATGATTTCTGCACTGATGGTTGTTTGTAAGTCTTTTCTAGGCAGGCATTTGGTGTCTCCCACCTCCTGCTCTGTTAGGTTTGCTGCCCTGGACCTTGCCTGGTGTTACCTTTCCCAAGGTAATGGGTGTGGATAGTGAAGGAGCCGGGCCTTGGTGGAGCTCTAAGGATGCAGGCTTGTCGGCCACGGGGCTTCCCAAGCTCCTGCCGTGAAGTACCATCTCTAGAGATGCAGAGGCCGGCGGAGCCCGCACTGATGTCTTCTGTCACGTGTGCTCAGCCAACCCCAGGCCTATGTCACCAAACACTTCCGTTGGCGATGGCTCTCTCTAGCTTATCTCTCACCTTGCTGAAATCACAGCTTTGATTCTTTCCCTAGGATACGTTAAACTACATAAGTGATTATTAAAATTATTATGAAATGGCTAATAAAATAAAAAAATAGCCTCCTCATATTTATTGGTATATAATTTCGCCACGTAACCCAGGGAGCCTCAATACCAGCAGTGTAGAAGGCCAGACGCTACACCTCTCTCTTTGACACTTTCAGTTTCCTGTGGGCAGCTGGAGGGTGTATGTGTCAAAGCTGGGCAAGCATCAGGGCTAATACTTTTCACTTTTCTTGAGTAGATTTCCTCTATCCCTGTTAATCACTCACTTGTCCTTTCACTTGCAAACTTGGTGACAGATAGTTCTTTCTAAACCCCTTCATGACTTTGTCAACTGCAGTGTTTTCCAGCTGTGTTAACCATGACCCAGTAGAAGAAATCCATTCTCTAGAGGGGGCCCTTGTTGGGGTTGCATGGCCAAAGAGATTGGCTCCCATCTTGGGCACCCCAAAGGAATATTTGATCTTAGTCACTTTTGTGTCGATGTGCTAAAACACCATGACCAAGGCCACTTATGGAATAAAGAATTTATTTTACATTCCCAGAGGGCTGGAGTCTGTAACGGTGGGGATAGGCTGGCAGCAAGCTGCAGGCGGTAGGAACAGAAAGCTAAGAGCTTGAACCAAAAGCTGAAGAAGAGAGAGCAAACCGGAAATGCTGGAGGCTTTTAAGGCTCAAAGCCTGCCCAGTGATGCACAAGGCTGTATCGTGCAAACCTCCCAAGCAGTGCCATCATTTGGGGATCAAGGGTTCAACTGGCCAAGACAGTGGGGATATTTCTTATTCAAATCACTACAACACACACACACACACACACACACACACACACACACACACACACACACATGTATACACGTATGGCTATAATAATGGAGCCCAGCAAATGCACATACAAACACAAGCACACCATATACACGTGAATATGAAACGTAACACCAAACAGCTCTCCCTTCACTTCGAAGGCTGCTTTTGAATGTTGTCTTAGGGTTTCCATTACTATGAAGAGACACCATGACCACAGCAACACTTATAAAAGAAAACATTCCATTGGGGTTGCCTTACAGTTTCAGAGATTTAGTCCATTATCGTCATGGAAGGAAACACGGCAGTGCGCAGGCAGGCACAGTGCTGGAGAAGCAGCTGAGAGAGTTCTACATCTTGATCCGAAGGCAGCTGAAGGAGACTGTGTGCTGCACTGGGTGTGGCTTGAGCATAGGAGACCTCAAGGTCCACCCTCACAGTGACACACTTAATCCAACAAGGCCACGCCTCCTAATGGTGTCACTCCTAACAGCCAAGCATTCGAACACATGCATCTGTGGGAGCCAGTCCTATTCAAACCACCACAGACACTTTCTATTCAATCCTGGTATATCGTTTTGTAAAATGCCGGTTGTGGGCACCGCCTGGGTTCAGTTTGGGAAGCTGGCCCTGCCTCACCGCCACGTTGGCTCCCAGCTCCCTGGTCTCAGCTGCTCTGTCCTGCATCCACCAGCTGGATGCTCTCTTTGACTTGGCTTTTTGCTCCGCCGATCGTGTCTTGGGTCACGCGCCGTTACTTCCACATGCTGTTTTATGGACAGACATCTTAAACAACTCTACCATGTTTCCCTCCGCTAGTTTCACAGTGACAGAAAAAAATCCAAGTGGGAAGAAATGGTTAGGAGGAAAGGTAGGAAGGCCGTGGGACAGAAGGACTTTCTGGATTTTCACACAGGCCTGGCTCTACACGAACCCAGCAAAGTCTGATGGGTTGTCACGTCCAGTTGTGTGCACCCTAGAGACGGCTGGGTGATGGGTGGGGATGTGCACCCAGGCTCAAAATCAGAGTGTCTCTCTCTGGCTTCCCTTTTGGTTTGAATGTGGATTATCCCTTGCAGGTTCACATGCGGAATGTCTGGTCGCCGCTGGTGATACCCTCTCTTAGGAGGTGCTGGAAACTGCAGGAGGCAGGGCCTAGCTGGAGGGGGTAGGTATCTGGGAGCATGTCTTTGATGGAATGCATCTTTTCCTTGGCCCCGCTTTTTTGGTTTTCTGCTTCCTGTTTCCTGTTCACCACAAGGTGAAGAAGTTCCTCTGTCCCACTGTCTGGCTGCCCCAGCCACATCTGCTGAGGTGCCAAGCAGCTCTCTCAAACTGAGTCAGTAGAAACCTTCCTGCCTTAGCTGATTCTGCCTGACTCGGTCAGCAATGCAAAAGCAACTGATGTTACTCTCCTGACCTCTGGGGCAATGATAAGCCTGTTTGGGGGGCCACCATGCGCTTTCTAGGGGATATGGCTGTGTGTATCTGTGACCTCCTCTACCCACCAGCTGAGCACCCCATCTCCAATATGAAAATAAAACCAGACATTGCCAAGTGTCCTCTGGATGCCAAGGTGATGCTGTAGGAACCACCACTCTCAAGGTGGCTGGCTCGTGCAGGTGGCTCTACGTAGTGTCAGTACCCTTCCATGTCTCACAGAGAACTTCAGCCACCGATCTCAGCCACCAGAAAGAGTCCCCTAGAAACCACACCTCACTAGCTGGGTCATATGGGAGCCACAACTTCACTCGGCAGCAGACTCAGGCCTCGAGGTCACCTCTCCCCAACTCCACACCACTGCTGAGAATAGCAAAGCCCCTTGGTGTCCTGAACTGCACCTGCCCACGTTTAATAGACTCACGGAGCTGGCATTGCGATGGGCGTCTGTGACACGTGGACACACACCGCCCGTCCTCCTTCAGCGTCTATGTCTGACATCATGGCTCTATGTCTGACCAGCTGCTGACGGAGACTTGGGTCGTGATGAAAACCCGGAACAGATGGAGGAGCTCGTCCTGCGGATGGGAGTGGCGGTTTCCTGCACAGCCACACCGGCCCCTGGTTCTATCCTTACCAGTGACTGTGTTAGACAATTGACGCCACCTTCAACTGACTTACTGACTGCCTGGGGGGCATGAGCAGAGAGACCAAAGCTTTGGCGGCAGTGACAGACTTTCAACTTCAGACTAGTGAGAAATACAAAGGCCCCTGTGCCAGTGAGCCAGGGCCCTGGGGTATCTGCCGGTTTCCCCCAGTGCGAGCTGCGTCTGAGCGTGTCCAGATGCTGTCCCCGCAGTTCACACATTTGTCTTGGCAACAGCTCCACGTGTGTGCGTTCCCACGGGGCCGGTCCGTGCTCCTCTGGCTTGTGTTTCTGAGTATGTTTGGTTTGCCTTTCTCTCATCAGACGGCCAGAACCCGCTTCTGTCCGCTATGGAGAAAGCCCATGAGGGTGTCAGCGTGGGCTCCTATAGCCGACTTTCTAATCTTTCTGGCTGTTTGTTAAACAGTAGTCAGCCTTTTCCTGGGGATAAAAAGTTTATGTGGTCTGTGTACTTTGGAGTCTCTGGAACTTTTATGCACTCTGGCATTTTCTCTGAAGGGGTGTATCACCAGAAAACATCATAACCATCACCACCACCATCATCATGTATATCTCTAGGATAGGAAGGATTTGCTTGGTGTACATGATGAACCAGGAGCAAAAAAGAGAGAGAACCAGTCAGCTTTGCATCGTGATGACAGAATACGGTGATGCATTGGAGATAATCAGCTATGGGCTCCCAGTTCTGGAGGTTTCTGTGGCTGACTGGCCTATTGCTTTGGAGCTTGTGGCAAGGAAGACGTCATGGCAGGAGCACATGGAGGAGAAAGCTGTTTACTTCCGGATGTCCAGGAAGAAAGAGAGAAGGGAGAGGGCTGGAGCCTTAGTATCCTCCTCAAGGGCACACTTCCACATCAGCAGAGAGAACGCAACTGGGCCTTGTATCCCATCATTACTGTGGGTGGAGACCAAGCCTTTAACACAGGTTTACACACACACACACACACACACACACACACAAAGACTCCTGTTGAGATGTGTGGAAGTGTCGCATGCCTGTAATCCCAGCCCATGAGAGGTTTCACTTCCGAGGATGAAGAGATCAAGCCCAGCCTCTTTCAGCTATGTGCTAAGTTCAAGGCTAGACTGAACTGTGTAAGATTTTTTTCTTTAGAAAACCAAACCAATCAACCAACCAACCAACCAACCAACAAATCAACCAGGCAACCAAACCAAATACAAAATAGCAAAACAAACCCAACCCCACCAAAAATCAGCAACTAAAAACGATCCTTGTGTAAAGCCACGAGTGGAGAATTGGGACGACTTAGTGTGACCGTGTTTGAGCTCCAGAGGCCAGAGAGCTGGCTCTTCCGTTAAGAGCACTGGCTGCCATTGCAGAGGACCCAGGTCCAGTGCCCAGTGCCCACATCAGGTGACACACAACTTACCAGTAGACCCAGTCCAGGGATCTGCCCTACTCTGGCCTCCGAAGGCATCTGCATATACGTGGTGCACAAAAACTCATGCAGGCACGCGCACAGACAAACAAATAAATGATCTTGTAGAAATAAGCCGAGAATATACTAGCTGGTTCCTTAGGACAGAGACGAGTGACAGTTCAACTCTAAAGCTGCAGGTGCCGGTGATCATGACTCCTGTCTGGTGCTTGAGAAGGGAAAGAAGTGTCCCCCTTGGGACACACTCTCTACCTAGAGGCTCTGAGGAGGCCTTGTGTTCCCTCATTCTCTTAGGTGAGACGGAAGTAAAGCTAGCTCCTGATGCTACTACGTGCCTTGTACTGAGCTACCACATAGGAGGAGGACTGGGAGGAGGGGGAGGAGGAAGAGGAAGAAGAGAAGGAGAAACTTTGCCTTGTCTCAGTTTGTATTATTTAGCATTCGCACGGCCCAGGGAATTCCTGTGTGGACTGGTCAGATCCAACTGGACCCTGTACCTGGGTCACTCTTGAGAAAGGCAATGTTAGGTGAGATCCTGGGAAGTCTCTGGGGCTCAGTTTTGGATCTGAGTGTGGCTTGCTCGGGGGTGAGGGTGGGGGGTGGGGGTGGTTCAATAAGACCTTGCCAGTATGCAGACACCACATCAGTAGGCTGGGAGCCAGGCCTTGCAGGTAGGGCCACCTCTGCCCTCCAGCCAGCCATGAGCTAAGGTGACAAGCAGAGGGAGTGGAGATTCCTGGCTGAGGAAGTCACTTCAGAGTTCTTTATAACAACCAAGGAGGCAAAGAAAAACAACAGAAGAATACAAAACGAAAGAAGATGGCCTGGATCCCCCAACAGAGGTAGAATATTCTAGAGCCAAGGGTTGCTTTCTGAAGGTGACTTTCTCCATAAAGAATACGTCTGCGTCCTGTGGAGGAAAACTCGGCACCAATCCTGAAGAACACTCATCCACTGCGTCTTTTATAACCAGGCTAGACTTTCATTCGTGCGTTAAGCATATTGGAGATGGAGGTTATTTTTCTTTATCTTCGAGAAATGTTTTCTCAACTCTGTTGCTTTTAAAGTCAGGAACCAGATGAGTCACAGTGAAAGTAAAAACAGGGAGAGAAGAGCATTGGTGTCTGAGGATGAGGGGCAGCTGTCTGCCCAAGGGGACACGGAGCCCCTCGGATTCCCAGCCCTCCATGGGAGGCCCCAGGGCACGGACCCCGTGTCCTTTCTGTCTTGGTGGCGCCAGGATCACAATAAGGACTCGGTCAATAATTGATAACAGTGAAGACCCTGAATGGAGTCCCCCTGACAGCAAGCAGCCGCCACCTCCTCAGGGTGTTCAGAGAGCATTCCTTTCCTTTTTATTTTTTTTCTGTCATAATGGATGAAATGAAAGCTTCAGAGCTCTGTCTCCTGCTGAGAGCCAGAGAGGAAGAAAAAAAGCAGACAGGCGCAGCCCTGCAGGGTGCCGTGGGGAGCCTGGGGCTGGCCCCCCCTAACCCCCCACCCCGCCCCAGGACCTGAAAGTCCTTCTCTCTCCCAGGCAAGAGTGAAGTAGCAGGAGAGGAAGGCACCAAAATGTCTCTGTGCATGGGGAGGCAGATCCGGCGCCAGGGTCACAGTCTCTGCTCCTGTGACATGGCCAGCAGGTGTCTGAGTGCCGCCGGCCTGTGCTCTGAGTGAGAGACAGGAGGGAACAGAATATTGTCCTTGCCTGCTTCTTTCTATGAAGGACAATCTGTGGCCATCCAAAATACAGTTGCAGGATCTTTGGGAGGTGATGGGTGATCTAAAGGATAGTGGAGGTCAAGGTCAGGGGCGTGGCATAGTCGTGGAGGGTCTGTCTGAGGAAGCCCTGGAGAAGTTAGTGGGCAGAAGGCAGCCTGAGTGTAAAAGCCCCGGGGGAGGAGAGATCCTGGCAATCCTTGGGGAGGAGGAGCAGCAAGTGTGGCTGGAGACTTGTGAACCAGGCACAGGGAAGCGAGATGAGGGTACAAAAACGAACCCCTAAACCACACGCCCCAGGCTCTCACCTAGGAGAGGCCACTGCGTGAGACAGTAGGAGACCCAGGTCCAGTGGTCCCCATCGTCAGGTGAACAGGGCAGAGATTCCCTGTCCTCTCAGCCCCCAGCCTCCTCTGCTCCTCTGCTCCAGTCGGGAATGTTAGGCTCTGGACCTGCTGCGTGGGAACCTTGGGGCCCAATTGGAGCTGCAAGAGGCCCTCCTCTGGTGGTCCCAATGCCCTGTGGAGTTTTGGGGACAGGCAGAGCTGGGCTGAGGCTTCAGTTGTCACAGCACTCAGAGGTGGAGAGGAGGAGTCATATATGGACAAGACCTTGCTGTGTAGCCGTGTCTGGGCTGGAATTTGCTATGTAGACCAGGATGGCCTCAAACTCATTGAGATCCCACCTGTCTGCCTCTACCTGCAGAGTGCTGGGGTTAAAGGCCTGTGCTACCACACTGGGCTCCTCCTCCTCCTCCCCACCCCCCATAACCAGTCATGTTGGTTGGATGTGGGTTAGCTCCCCAACACAGTTGACAAACACCTGACTTAAACAAGCTAAAGGAGGAAAGGTTGGTTGTGACTCACAGTTCTGAGTATTGTCTGGGGCCTGCCGAGGGAGGGAGGGAGGGAGGGAGGGAGGGGGAACAGGAGCAGGAAGGGGATGGCAGTGGGAACTGCTTACCTCGTGGTAACAGGGGTGTGTGTGTGTGTGTGTGTGTGAGGGCGTCAAGAGACCAGAGCCAAGACACACCCATCACAGACCTGATGCAGGAGAGGGTTTTAGAGTTTAACTAGAAGTCTCATGTGCCTTCCCCGGCAGGAAGGACCCACTCTGTGACAGCCTGATTCTATAGCAGAAAAGGGACAAGGGCCAGACGAGCAACCACACCTACTCCAGTCAAGCCGCACCCTCTTTTCCCCTAGTCCTCCCACACCACTGTGGTCCCCACTCCCAGAAGGCTCTACATACATCTACCAACAGCACAACACGTGTAGCTCCTGTGACTTCCGTGTGTGGCTTTGGATGATCTAACCCCCCTCACTACCTAGGTGTATCACCTGTGTGGTCTAGCCTACCCCACAATCCCAGCCTCTGCACCTCTGACATCTTAGGTTCAGCACATGCTACGTTCCCTGGTCTCTATCCAGGAGGTACCAGGGCTACTCCATCCCCTGGGACAACCCAAATGGGAGGGAACCATTGGGCCTCGTTGAAGGCTACTGTGCCAAATCCCAATCACTAACATTGCAATAGTAAGTTACCTGCATTTTAACATTTAGCTGAGTTTTTATGGCTACTTATTGAGATATCTCAGTGCACACACCCCTCCTCGGGACTGACAGGAGCCACCTGGGGTAGGGCAAGGTTCATGGTGACACAGTGAACCTGTTCTTCACTGAGTGTCCCCCACGCCGTGGGGACAGCTCTGTACAGTGCGCATCTCCCACCTTTGAAACCTCTGCTGCCCGTGAGGTTCTGAGCTTGACGGTATATCTGAATGTAAAGCTAAGTGCTTGGGGCCAGCAGGGCCTCATAGATCGAGATGTGATTGACAGCTGCAGGTCACAACACAGTTCTCAGTGAGCTCCCAGAGGTAACAGGCACCCCTGTCTTCATCTCGGGGTGCCGCTCTCCACTCTTATACACATTCTCATGCACAGGGAAGCAGGTATCAGTGTCATACTCACAGCCTGGGAAACCGAGGCCTTCAGCTTCCTATGTAGTGAAGGTGGCTTTGAACTCCTGCTTCCTGAGAGCTGGAGTATGGACCGCCATGTCTGGCTTAGTGAGTGCTTTGGGCTGAACCCACAGCTGCAAGCCTGTTAGGCAAGCACTCTACCAAACGAGCCCCAGTCCAAAGTCTTAATTAGAGTTCTGAATTAGTAACTGTCCTACTTGACGCTCTCCTGCTGGCGCTTTTCAGATGCAGCCAAATTGTTGGCAAGGATGGGGACTCATGGAGAGTTGCTTCATTGACTTGAGACGAATCCCACTCTTTCTCACATCTAAGAGGGCTTCGCACAAAGAAGTTAAAAGAAGTACTTTTCAAATGGCTCCATGTTTCATCGGCCAAGAGGTTTCCTTACAGAGGAGATGATAAAGTGACTATTAAAGCGTTCTCGTTACCCTACGCGGCCGACCAGGAGAGGTGTTTCTCTCAAGCATCAGAGAGAATGAGACTCAGCTCTGCTTTTAAACTCTGGGCTTGGTTTGGAGCCCCCATGACATCTATAATGTAGACACTGGGATCCCAGAAGGTTGGGCCAATTTAAAAAATCTGTATGGAAATATATGTTCATTACAGATCATGACAGAGCCTCTGAGATTGGATGAAGCAGCATGAACTTCCAGGAGGCAACACAGAAGAAGGGCTGAGCAGCCAACTTGGATGTGACTCCCTTCAGAGACAGGCCTCACTGATAAATGGAGCCAGGCTGGGGAAGGTCCCGAGAGCCAAACTCTGGCAGGGGCTGCGGTTTCCCTCACAACTGAAGGTTCTATCTGTTAGCTCCAATCGTGTCAGGACAGAATGGAGACTGTCTACAGCCCTCAGAGAGTCTGACAGTGCCCCTTGGACTCTCACACAGAGTGACCTCTAAGGAAACTTGCAGGGTCATCAGAGAAAGACACTTGGGCATTTAGCAGTGGCCCCCAAGGCCTGTGACTCCTGTGACAGGAAACAGCTGTGGATGAGGGAGGGAAGTTAGCACTCAGCTTTCGCCCCAGTACATCCTCTGAGGATCTGCGGCAACCTTGACATGAGTGAATTAAGATGCCATTGAAGGCCCCCAAGGATGCAAAGGCAGCATGAGGCACCAGAAGGCGAGGACTCTAGGAAGCAGCCCCAGGTTAGCTGGGTGTGGTGTACAGACCTGAACCTTCCTCGTGTTTCCCAGAGGCTGAGGCGGTGGACCTCAAACTCAGGGCAGCCAGGACCACAGAATGAGTGCAAGGCTAGCCTGGGGGAACTTAGACCCTGCCTCAAAAGGAGAAGTTAAAGAGGCTTGGGAATATGGTTCATCCTAGTGAGAGAGGGCTTGCTGAGCATGCATACAGGTTCTGTCCTCAGTTAAGAGATGACAAAGGAAGAGTAAGGACCCCTGAGTGCAAGTTTACCTACTCGCCGGCCCCCCAGGGGCTTCCAGAGTGGCAGCTCTGACTGCTGATGTCCCTACGTACCAAGGGAAATTCAGCCTTTGGGACTTGCAGAACCAAGCTTGGAACCAAGACGGGAGATTTTGCAGAGGTGGGGTGGGTGGACTCACCTCTCCTGCTGGTCTACAAATGCATTCATATTCTTTTCCAGGTAAAGAGTAGGAGAACTGTCAGGATGCCACCTGCTAATCGCCTCACCAGGTAGTGGAATTGCAGTGAAACTCTTGAAAACAGGACCTCATAAACGACATGCCCATGCCGATGAGAAAGGCCACGTTTGGAAGTTCTACATTGGGTACCAGTGACTCTGGAACTCTACCCTCTGGCCCTGAAAAACAAAGAAGCTTCAAAGGGAGATGTCAGGGAACTCCCTTTGGCACACAGTAGGTTTTTGTTGTTGTTCTGGACACTTCTGAAGTTTGAGACAAATTGACTGTTGGTACCCATGGCCCCCTCTGTAAAAAGTAATGTTTCCCATCTGTTTCTTTCTTTACCCTAAGAACCCCCCTACCTCACCACACACATACACACACACACACACACACACACACACACACACACACACACACACAGTGGAGTAGCAGGGAAGGAAAGAGAGGAACATTTTCTTTGGACTCTAGAGTAAGTCTTACTTTATTCTTTATCTCTGTGTACATGTGTGTTCATGAGTTTGCATACAGGTGCCTGTGGAAGCCAGGACAGGACATGAGATCCCGTGGAACGGACGTTACAAGCAGTGGTAAGCCACCTGCTGTGGGTGCTGGGAACCGAACCTGGGTCCTCTACAGAAGCAACAAGCGCTCTTAACCACTGAGCCATCTCTCCAGACCCCAGAGTGAGTCCAAACCACGCTTGGAAGCTTGTCAACCAAGGCCCCTAAGGAAGTCAGGGTAGGGCCCTCACCTAAACTTGCTCCACATTGGGTAGAGTGCAGTGGTGTCTTGAAGGAGTTGTCCCCTGCTGTCTCAGGCATTTGAATTCTTGGTCCCTGGCAGATGCTGCTTTTTGGGGAGGCTTAGGTGGTATGGTCTTCTAGAAGGAAGTGTGTCGCTTGAGGTGGGCTTAGAGATGTTTCTAGTTCATTCTCGATGCTTTGTGCTTTATGGTCCAGGATGCCAGCCCCTAGCTTTCTGACCCTGCCAACATTTCTTTGTTCCACCATCATAGACTCTCTCTCTCTAGAACTGTGCACTCCAACAATACTCTTCTTCTATATGTTGCCTTGGTTGTGTGATTTTATCACTGTGATACAAAAGTAACTAATACTGTGTTGTGTTGAATAGTGACTTTCCATCTCTTCTGCTTTCGTAATGGTGTCTTCAGTGAACAGAACTCCGAGTTTCCACAGGCTCAAACTGTTCATCTTTTCCCTCACACTGAAAGCACAGGGAGGTGCCTCTGCCTCCCTGTGCATGTGGTTCGGAAGCTTCTGCTAATCCAACAGGGGAGGTCAGCGAACACTTACTTCCAAGCCTGAGCAGCTTGAAGGGGGGCGGGGGAGTAAGATTCACGCTTGAGCCTTCTGGTTCCAAAGAGCGTCCTCTTGCTTTGTCTCTCTCTACCAGTCAGGAGTTGCAAATGGCAGAAACTTTGCTCTTGAGAACAGAGCCCAGAGTATCTGACTTCAGGCATGAGCGGGTCTAGGTATTCACACGATGTCTTAAGTCTTGCTTTGTCTCAGCCTATGCCTCCCCCTAAGAGAAAGGCTCGTTCTGTAAGCATCAGCTGTAGCAGTCTGCCATCCAAGGATGGTGTATTAGGGTTCTCTAGAGGAGCAGAATCTATTGAATATGTATTATAAAGGAGGATTTATTGTACTGCCTTACACAATAGGGCAGAGTAGTCCAAAACTGGCTGTGAGCCTTTGGGAGAGGCTGAGGATGCTGGAATGGTTCAGTTAGAGACACTGGGTGCCATATAGTATCAGGCCAGTGGTGATGGCTGGAGGCCCCATGGAGACTTGCTGGCGAATCTGTCATGAAAGCCAAAGAACCAGCATCTGATGGCAGCGGACAGTGGTGGCAGCTACACCCATGTTCAGAAAAGGGGGTATGTGCACACACATGCTACCTTCTTCCAACATCCTTCTATCTAGGCTGCCAGACCATTGGATGGCATTGCACATGTTCAGGGTGGATCTTTCTACCCTAGTCACTGTCACACATGACAGTTCTCTCACAGACACACAGAGGTGCGTGGCCCTCAACCGGTCGAGGACATTTCCTCATCCGGTCAAGGCAACGATTAAGACCATCCATCACCCAGGACTCCAATAACATGCTCACAGGCTCATGACCTTAACGGTCCTGCTGCTGAGAAGTAGGTCAGTGTCTTTTTAACTCCGAGCAGGTGCGTGACTAACTGGAAGCCACAGAAGTGACAATGACATCACCACACTGTCTGAGGCCAGATCAGAAAAGGCAGGGATGCTATTGATTCATACTTGGAGACTGGCCCTGGGAACCTGAGCTGGCATGTCAGAGGCCCCAGTCCCCAGGCTGTCATGGAGTAAGGAAGCCAACCCAGGCCATAGGAAGAAACCTCATGTGACTGTCCAGGCAATAGCCTGACCTGAGGTTCCAGCTGGCTGCTACCTGCCGGTGCAGATTGAACAAAGTCGCTTCCAAGTGATGACTGTCTAGGAGGTACCAGGCATTGAGGTGCAGATGAACCACCTCATTGACTTCCTAACCTCAGAGCTTCTAGAACAGTTAGACCCTTTGAGCATTTTTACTTTGTAACCCTTTGTTCTGCGCTTAGCAGGAAGCACATTGGATTTGTTACCCAGCAGCTTGTAGCTGGGCTAGCAGAGGTCTTCTTTCCTATTGCTCCCAGGCAGGAAAGTCCCTGAGCCAGGCTGGGTCTCGTTCCACCCCAGGGCACTCATTAGCAGCACTGATCTGGCTCTGAAAGCTGCCGCTCGCATTCGAGAGCTAGAGAGATACCTTTAGGTTACCATTGCTGTGATGAGACAGACACCGTGACCAAAGCAACCTCGGGAGGAAAGGGGTTATTTCCGCTCACAGTTCCATGTAATGGATCATCATCAAAGCTACGAGGGCAGAAATTCAAGCAGGGTAGGAACCTGAAGGCAGGAGCTGATGCAGAGGCCATGGAGGGGTGCTGCTTACTGGCTTGCTTCTCGCGGCTTGCTCAGCCTGCTTTCTTATAGAACCCAGGACCACCTGCTCACGGATGGTACTATCCGCAGTGGACTGGCCCTTCCCTATCCATCACTAAGAAGATGCCCTACAGCCAAATTTTATGGAGCTATTTTCCTAATAGAGTCTCCCTCCTTTAAGGTGACTCTAGCTTGTGTCTAAGTGACATAAAACTAATCAGGAAAAGAGACTAGAATGACAGACAGACAGACAGACAGACAGACAGACAGAAGGGTCTGAAGGAGAGTGGGCAGAAGAGCAACTGCCCCTGTGACACTTTTATGAGATATGAAAGCACACTTACCACGCCACTCAGAGCCCGCATATACAGTGGATGCTGGGAGCTCGGTACCTTGCGTAACCATCACAACTCTTCCCCACATGACCCCCACCATCCTGACTGCAGGTCCCCAGAGCCCATCAGTGGGAGGATGGAAACACAGCAAAAGGTAGAGGCTCCAGATGTCCCCAGAAGTAGTATAAGGTCAGAGGGCTCAAGATCTGCCCCAAGCCCAGCACCCCAAGACCCAGGTGATGGCCAGCCACAGGGGGCATAATGACCATAAGAAGCATGACACCTATGGCCTTTGTGTTTATCTGGTCAGTCTTTATCCCTGTGTGTGAGGAGACCCCTACAGGCCTGGCTTTCAGCAACTGTGTAGGGAGGTCAGCTCCTACCAGGCACTGGGGTCCTCAAGGGATCCATTACTCTCCCTAGAGCTGGGATTCAAAACCCCACACTCCAGCTTTGAGAGGATGGATCGAGGGCAGTTTAGGGGATCTGACAAGGTGGGACAACTCCCTGTTCCTCTCAGCTGCTACAATCCTTTCCAGATCTGCCAGTGCCCAGTGATAACCCGTAAGAGGCGTGTCTTCTCTGCCTGGTGCATAGCACAGTCCCTGCTGGTGCTTTGCCAGGAGAGAAAGCCCTGAGCTCACAGCATTGGCCCCGAGGCCTCGGCTGGTTAAGTCCCTTCCAAGCCTCACAGGCGCTGGGATGACACGGGGCTTTGCTCATAATCTGCTCGCTGGGCACCCAGGCACGTTCCGCTCTGTCATTTGCTACGGTTGCCTTTGGTAATTACTTTCAGTTTGGTGCAAAGGATGCAGGCACAGGAGGACACAGGCTGGGCGGAGCCAGTCTCTTGGTCAAGCATTCCCCATCAGGGGCTGGGGTGGGGGGACTAAGAGGCTGGGCCTCTGTGTTTCCAGATCCCACTGGGGAGATTCGATGAACCAATGTGTCTAACAGTTGCTGAGGCCTGCCATGGGGTAGGCCAGAGTCTTGGGATGTAGGGGAAATGCCAGTTCTGAATGAGATTCTACAAGTGTAGTCAAGCCTGATTTTACAGTGAGAGAGGATCCCAGCAGGCGAAGGAGCCTGGGAAAGAAGACAGGCAGGGAGCGGCCCAAGTAGAGTCCACGAGGCAAAGGTGGTGCAGGCTCAGGAAACAGGACAGTCAATGTGCTTCACAGAGCATTCTGGACGGAGCTGGTGGCAGGAGAAGGTGGCGTGAGTGTGTGTGTGTGTGTGTAAGTGTGTGTATGTGAGTGTGTGTCTATGTGTATATGTGAGTGTGTGTGAGTGTGTATGTGAGTGTGTGTGTATGTGAGTGTGTGTGAGTGAGTGTGTGTGTCTATGTGTATGTGTGAGTGTGAGTGTGTGTGGGTATATGAGTGTGTGTATATGTGTATGTGTGTGAGTGTGTATGTGTGTGAGTATGTGTATGTGAATGTGAGTGTGTCTATGTGTATGTGTGTGTGAGTGTGTGTGTATGTGTGAGTGTGTGTGTGTATGTGTGAGTGTGAGTATGTGTCTATGTGTATGTATGTGTGAGTGTGTGTATGTGAGTGTGTGTGAGTGTGTGTCTATGTGTATGTGTGTGTCTATGTATATGTGTATGTGTGAGTGTGTGTATGTGTGTGAGTGTGTGTGTGTCTATGTGTATGTGTATGTGTGAGTGTGTGTGTGTGTGTGTGTGTGTGTGAGTGTGTGTGTTTACACTCATGCATATGGCTGATAACACAGACCATAACGATTTGGAAATGTCTTCAGAAACTGAGGCTTCAGCAAGCAAGGAAAGGATGTGACATGACTGCTCTTTGGGGAGACTACTTTATCTATGACATGGAGGGTGACCCAGAAGATGGGGAGTCCAGTATAGGCCTTGAGCCTGAAGTGTGACAGCAGAGGAGGAAACAATGGTCTAGTGTCCAGTAGCCTTTCAGAGAGGAAGGGTTGGAGACCTGTCTGGGAGTCTAGCATTGAGTTACATGGATAGAGTCACTAGGTACCTCATGGGAACCCCAAAAGCTCTCTAAGAAGTGACCTCATTGGGCTGAGCTCAGGGGTACCCACATGGCCTCATAGCCCTGAAGCCCAGGAAAGCGGCATCCCCAAACTAGTATAGCACTAAGATCGTAGGAGGCTGAGCTCCTAGGACAGAGAAGACACATGTGACTTAATGTGTCCCTTACATTTAGGACAGACAGAAGGACAAGAAGGGTCAGGGAGGCTAGACTAGGGGTGTCAGCCAGGGGGGCAGCAGGAGATAGGGCAACTGGCAGCTAAGGGGCGTGGAGGAGGTTTGAAAGCTTGGAAGGTTCGAAGAAGGGCTGTGGTTACCCTTGGGGGCGGTGGTCACCCTTGGGGCTGGTGGTCACATACATACAGTTTAAGAAGGCTACTCACTTTTTATGCAACAGAAGCTCGTAAATCACTTAAAGCTCTTTGGAGAAATGCACTTGACAGGAGCTCTGTCTAGCCAGCTTCAGACTGAACACTGAGCTCAAGTTCAAATAGAAGCTTGACACGTATTACTCAGGGCTGCAGAGAAATAAGCCATGTCAGCTCCCAGACACTAAAACCCCAGGGAAAAGGAAGCCAGCTCCGCGTAAGCTTTCCACGGCTGTAGCAAATAACCCCAGGCTGGCTGATGTAAATAGAAATCTATTTCCTCAGGTTCTGGAGGGGGGAGTCAGGATCACAGTGGGTTGGTTTCTTCTGAGTCTTTCATCTTGGGCTTGGGGCGGGGGGGTCATGTCTTCCCTGTGTTATTATCTTCAGCCATCTGGCTGGGGTTCCTTTTCTATATCCAGATTGAAATTTCCAAAATAGGCAAACAGCAGCCTCCAGGCTCCTGGGCACCAAGGGCCCAATGACTGGATTAAGATCCGGGGGGTCATGGCTGGGATCCTGAAGAACTAAAAGCTTGTGAGTTCAAGTTTTAGAGGCAAGAGACTCGGCTACAGACTTTCTACTCTGGGTCTAGATGTCAGTGACCAATAATCCATGACTCATGAGTAGCTACTGGCCGGCGTTATGCTCAAGCCCTGGGTGCGGGGGGACCTTAGTGAGTGTTACAGCGTTCAGGCCCTGGAGAACTCATCAGTTCTCTGAACTCTTCTAGTTACCGTTTCTGCAGACATCTTGTCTTCAGCTGTTTCCCCTATTTTGTTTCTTCTCGAACATTCCGCTGTTCTCCATGGTCTCCATTACCTCTCCTCCAGGTGCCTCTGGAGCTCTCTACTACCTTCTTGCCACCATAGATGCTGGAGCTCATTGCTGCGATGGCTGCTTCTTCTGATGCAGCTGCCTTTGCTACTAATTCTTGATACCAGCACAGCCCAGTCTACCATGATGAGGATGGCGGGTAGGCAAAGGACTACCTAAGAGCCTTGTTGTGGACCTAATGTTCAACCCTAGGAAGGTTACATAGAAGAGGGTCTCCTGACCAGCCTGCAAGACGAGCTGGCTGGTGTGTGTGCTTTTGTGTGTTCCTGCATGCGTGTGTGTCTATGCACACACGTGTTTGCATTCAAGTATGTATAATGTGGCCATTGTGAGTATCACCAGTGACAGCTCAACTTCTAGAATTCTGGTTGGTTTTGACATTCAACTTGACACAACCTGGAATCACTTGAGAAGAGAGTATTTTCATAAATAAAAAAAAATTAGTGTTAGATTTATGCATTTTGTTATGTGTGTGAGTGTTTTACCCGAATGTTTTTTTGTTGTTGTTGTTTGTTTGATTGTTTGTTTTGTGTACCATGTGTGTGCTCAGGGCCTACCAAGGTCAGAAGAGAGCGTGAGATCTGTTGGAACTGGAGTCACAGATGGTGAGCCACCATGTGGCTACTGAGAATGGAGCCAGAGTCCTTTGCAGGGACAATAGGAACTCTTAGTCACTCAGCCATCTCTGCAGCCCTAGAGGAAGAGAGACTTCTGAGGAACTACCCACATCAGGTTGGCCTGTGGGGGACTGTCTTGATTGTTAATTGGGGTGTGAGGAGCATGGGTGGTACCACTTCCTGGGCTGGCCCTGGACCGTATGAAAGTTAGCAGACACTGAGTACAGGCAAGCTCTGCTCCTGACCATGGAAGTGGCCCTTTATGTCCCTGCCTTTGCTCAGCTCTGATGAAGGACTGTGCCCTGAGATTGTAAGCAAATCAACCCTTCCTATGCTGTGTTGCTTTTGGTCAGAGTACCTTATCCTCACAACAGGAATAAAACTCGAGCCAGCCCCTCCTCTCTGTCAAGGCTTTTTTTTATCCAGTCGCTGGGGGAAGGGTCTTGCTTTCCAGGACGACTGTAGACAGACTCTACACTCACAGCAGCCAAGGGAGGCACTCCTAAAACAGTTGCACATTAACTCTTCTAATTTCCCCTGGACTCGCCTGGTGGAGGCTGAATTTTCCCAGTACTGGTGCAGGCTAATGGGAACTGAAGGGCTTTAGCAGGTCCCAGCATGGGCAAACATGGCGCCAACAGGTTTCCCTCCTTGTTAAAAATCATTAGATTGCATTCCTAAAGCTACCCACCAAGGTATATTTCCTTATTTGGCCACTTTCTCCTCCTGAGGCTGACTACCAAGGTCCGGCCATCAAAGTAGTGAAGTTCAGAAATCTGAAGAGCCCAGGGCTCACCTCATTAACATGCTCAATTAAAATTAAACACCTCAGCGCATGCCTTTAATCCCAGCACTTGGGAGGCAGAGGCAGGCAGATTTCTGAGTTGGAGGCCAGCCTGGTCTACAGAGTAAGTTCCAGGACAGCCAGGGCTATACAGAGAAACCCTGTCTCGAAAAACCATAAATAAATAAATAAATAAATAAATAAATAAATAAAATAGTCTTAAGGATTTCCCAGAATTCCTGGGAGAGTGGGGTTCCCCCATCCCTTTCACCTCACATGGCTTTTCTTGACCTACATCTATGCCCCAGTACGTTCTTGGAAAGATGCTGTCCGTACAGGACCAGGGTCCACTCTAATAATGTCACTGGACTTTGAAAAAGAAGGTGACCCTGTCTCCAAATACAGTCACAATCAGGAGAACTCAAGAGTCAGGGCTCTGAAGTCTAACCCATCACATCAATTTTTTTTTCATAAAAATAAGTGTTCTCTTAAAAATCATGATTTTATTACTAAACAAGATTTTCTTTTTCTTTGGCAGAATCTCACGTATCCCTGACTGCTTTGAACTTGCTATGTGGCCGGGGATGACCGTGAACTTCTTCTGATCCTTCTGCATCCACCTTCTGCACTCTGGACTAGAAGCAGGTGCCGTCACACAGGGCCTTAGATGGTATGAAGGAATCAAGCCGGGGGCTTTGCGCATGGTAGCCCAGTACTCCACCAACAAAGACACATCTCTTTCCCTCCTTTTTGCTGCTGTTGATCTTTAAAAAGGATTTCTTTTTAGTTATCTGTGAGTGTTGTGTGTGGTTGTGTGCATGTGCATGGGATGCCTGCCGAGGCCAGAAGAGACTGTCACATCCCTTGGAGATAGTGGTACCAGTAGTTGTGAACTGCCAGGCATAGGTACTGGGAGTCAAGGGGGGTTCCCCCGAAAGGGCATCAGGCGCTCTACACTGCTCAGCCATCTTCCCAGCCTCCCCTGTGTTTTTGTTTTGTTGTGGAGACAGGGTCTCTTTATCCCAGTACTCCCCGTGTGAGCTAGGATGACACACTTGAGCCATCACGCCAGCATTCTTCTTTCTCTTCAACAATCTTACTCCACACCAAGCTCTGTCACCTTTGAATCCTAGAGCCATCAATCAAGCTGCCATCTTGTCCTCAGACTCAAGGAACAGTAGAGGGAACAGAGACAGCTAGTCACCAGCCCAATGCCAACTTCGAAGGGACAAACCCTCTGCTGGCCTCTATTACTGAGACAGCTCTGGTCAAGGACTTGGCCTCTTTCAGCCTCGTCACAGATGTCCCATAGGGCCCGCAGACCCCTCCCTAGACTGCATTTCACTCACGTGTAATTGGAAATCGGGCCACTCCCATTCCAGTGACTCAGCAGTAAAGAAGCCATCAATTTCCCATTTAAAATGAACGGCAAAATGCAGAAAAAGACAATACAGTGTGGCGGCGGGGGGGTGGGGGGGTGGGGGGGCAGGGTGAGTGGCAAGCACATTTTGCAAACTTAAAGAGCATTTTGGAATGAAATCATCCTTAGAAAGCTGGAAGCTAGGGGAAAGAAATCTGCCAAATCAGTTATAAAAAAAAAAAAACAAACCAAACCCATTATGTATATCTTGATACTCTTTGGGGATATTTTATCAAAGGATCTGTTCTGAGGGATGTTATTTTGGGGCTCTATCTGATACCAGCTGACAGGCTTCTATTTAGCATTTCACTGACTTTGAAAATCACAGCACCAAATTACCGTCTCTAACTAAAGCAGAGACTCATCTGCAGGGAGAGTCTGATTAATATATTCACATCGTTATCGGCTGGGTTTTTTGCCTCAGATGACGGATGGAAGTGACGAAGGACTTATTTATTCTTCTCGGAGAAAGAGGAAAATAGAGAAAAACCTGTGAGCCAGCTTCGTCTCCACTCTCCTGGATGTTGATCATTGCACAGTGGTCTGGGCTCACTGTGGTCGCTGTGAACTTGGCTGGTCTGCTCTGGAAAGACGCGTGACCATTTGGGGTCTCACGGTCCACCTCATAGGTGTGAGGGCGGCCACCCACCGAGCCCATGAGGAAGAGCAGAGGGGGGAGGGTATCTGCGCAGGTGTCTGGAGGTGAGGTGGGTCCTGAAACTCCCACTCCCTCAGAAGGAGAGTCACTGTTGTGCCTCCAGACAGGGATTGCATTTTTTTATATAAAGATTTATTTTTACTATTTGAAATTATGTTTATGTCTGCGGGGTGCAGGTGCCCGTGGAGGACAGAAGAGGGTATCAGAACCCCCCGGAGCGGGGGTTCCAAGGTGTTTGTGAACTGTTCAACTGGGACTCAAATTCAGGTCCTCTGCAAGAGTAACGTGTACTTTCTTTGATAACTTCAAACAAAGGTCAACAGACACAGGACCCCTCCCCGCCCAATGTATTTCCCCTGGGCTGAGACAGGGCACTTCCATGGAGATCTCCATAGCAACCACTTCTTCACCTTCAGAGACACCCTGAGCCAGGACATGATCCCCACTGTTGGGTTGTCAGCATCTCTCTGGGTTCACAGGCTTTGACCAGTTAGGATTCTCAAATCAGGATTTTAAGAGCTCACCCACCAGCAAGATTAAAATTATAATTCTACACACCAAGTGTATAATCATACCCACATAGTGTATATAATTATGATGTGACAATACTTTCTCTTCTTAAAATAATTACATGCATGAGTGCCTGCATGTGCGTCTGCGCACCACATGTGTGTCTGGTGGCTCATGAGGGTGTTAGATGCCCTGGAAATGGACTGCCCTGCGGGCACTGGGAATCAAACCTGGGTCCTCTGGAAGGGCAGCCAGACTTGTAACTGCTGAGCCACCTCTCCAGCCCTGACAGAGAATATGTTCCATCTTTAACCAACGATGACGACCACCACAACAAAGAAAGCATATGGGCAATAAATCAACCAGTGGGATTTTGGAATTCATTTTTCAACTAGTCAAGATTTCAAGCCTTAAGCGACTCTTTATTATGGAAATGCCACTGGCTCCCTTTAGAGGAGGGCAGGAACACGGGGCTGAAATGGCCCTGGTTAATGGGGAACACTTTGTAAAGAGCCCGTACGAGGTCTGACATCTTCTCAATTTTATATGTTCGAAGTGAGGAGAAGAGTGGATCGCCGGCAGGGAACTCGGATGTGAATTCCCGGGGGGTGTTTACTTAAATGGAGTCACTTAGGAGTGGTGCAGTGGGAAACCATCCAAATTCTGCCTGTCGTCTCGGAGCCTGTGAAACGCAGTCAAAGGAGGGCGGGCGCCACCTCTGTGAACCCTTGTATATCCACCGCTGCCTTTCTCTCCATCAAGCTACAGTGCAGAGCCCGTTCCAAAGCTCTTGGAGGATTGTGCTGTGGAAGCAAAAGCAGCTGCTACCGGGGAGATGGATGGGACCTGGAAGACCCCAGCAGTGCTGTGGAGGAGAGCAGTATGTCCTGACATCTGCGTGTGTCTCTGGGGGAGTGTCCGTTACAAACTTCCATCGGTTGAAGTGCACTTGGTGTGGAACCTGTTTCCATGGTGTGTCCTGGGGTGCTAGAGGCTGAAACTCTGCAGTGTCTTGGCGTGGGGTCTGCGAGAAGCACAGTTCAAACTGAGGATCTGTGGTCGGATGGATATGGGAGTAAATAAAGAAGCAGAGATAATCCCAGGATGCACTTGGAGCCCCTGACTCGGTGTGAGTCATTGAGGTCTGACAGGCCTCTAACCCTGAGATGGAATCTGTGTCCACTCCCTATCCCTACGACTCTGGGACTTCCAGAGCATAAACTGAATGAGGAGAGGTTTTTAAGTTTTCATCTTGTTGTTCTTAGAACCCTGAGCGGCTACAGAAGGAGCCTGACCCCCGGAGGTGGCCATGCTGGGAGGGAGCTCCAGCTATGTGGGGGAGAGTCTCTTAGATCTCTGCTCACAGTCTTAGTGGGGTTGACTTCTGAGTTTTCCGGGCAGACTTTATAAACATGAAGAAAGTCCCCAGGCAAGTCAACCCATGGCACCTTTATGCATGTGCACACACAAACATGTTCTGTGAATCTCGCTGGGCGAGAGAAGATCAGTGAAAGCTTTATTAAATACTGGCCAGGACCATACCCAAGACCTCTGCTCAGAATATTGCACCAGATAACATTAGTTCAGGGGCTTATAAGGGCAAAATTCACAATGCTACCTACTTCCTGCCTTCGTCCAATCAGAGGCAAGCATACATACCTATCTCTATCTACATACCTCCTGTTGTGCTCAAGCATGTCCTGTCAGTTGGGGTAACTAAGCTTGTTTACAGAAGTGAAAATATGTGGCTTGTTTTCTTATGTGAACAGCCCCCAGCATTCCAGGAAGCTATCTGTCCTTGAGCAAGTGGGACTTAAGGGTTAGAGACATTAGTTTTCTAGATCTCTCTCTCTTTTTTGGGGGGTGGGGTGGGGGTGGTGATTTCAAGACAGGGTTTCTCTGTATAGCCCTGGATGTCCTGGAACTCACTCTGTAGACCAGGCTGGCCTCGAACTCAGAAATCCGCCTGTCTCTGTCTCCCAAGCGCTGGGATTAAAGGCGTGTGCCACTGCTACCCGGCATTTTCAGATCTCTTAAGTACATCAATTGAAACCTAAAACATGTTATCCATCATAGTACAAACACATATGCACTTACAAATATGCACAAACACATATGAGCATGCAAACATGTATAAATCCATATGCCATTTTTTTTTGAAAGACAGAGGACACATGCGTATTTGTGAGTATTCGATGGGAAAAGATACATCAAAATTTAAAGCGTCTTAACTTCACTTGGGGACCTCAGAGAAGTCCTGTTTGCGGCAGACTTTCTTTTTACATCCAGCCTTTTCTTTCTCACCATGGACTCAGAAGCTTTACCTTAAACGGTCTTTAAATTTCCTCTTAACTACCAGCTTTATTTCCCACGACCCTCATTGTCTAGTACAAAGTCAAAAGAACTTGATATGGTCAAGGTCACCAACTAGGCTTTGAAGATATTTTTAAAGAAACCATCTTGATCTTGGAAAGGTCCAGAACCTGCACGGCCTGTTGTGCAGACCCTTGGCGTTTGTGAGTGTCTTTAAGGAAAGGTGTCTTAGAGTCCGGAGTTGCTTGTGTCCTTATTTCCTTTACCGTTGGAAGCCTTGCAAAGACACCGTATGAAAGGGAAGAGTTATTTCTATGTGCTTTCTTGTCAGGCTGTAAATAAGTGAGCTGACGCTACTGGTGCACCTGCCCTTGGTGTGTGCACAGCCTCTGCCCCAGAGGCAACCCAACACACTGGGGCACCATGGGTCACAGTGTTGGGGAGGGAAGCTCTTCTGGCAGTCCTGGGTTCCATCCAAGGCTTTCTAGAAGCCAAAATCACAGGTGTAGGTTCAGATCATATCAAGGGATCTCATCTTAATAAGATGAGATGCAAAATTCACCAGGGCTACACTTGGCTTACAGGGGGACCCGCAGTTCTCACAGGCATAGAGATGCTGTAGGAAAAGCTAGTCTCAGTGCATGATGCACATTTGTCGTCGTGATTCCTCCTCTAAACTCCGTGTGTGTGAGTGAGTGTGTGTGTGTGTGTGTGTGTGTGTGTGTGTGTGTGTGTGTGAACAGGTGAATGCAGGTGGAAAGGGATGGATCATGCCAGTAACACTGTTCTTAAAAGATCACCCAGGGAATGTTCCCGGATAGTATTCCTTGTCCTGGATTGAGACAAGATCGGGAGCTTGCGGGTTCTGGAGAAGAGAGCTTAAAGAAGAGAGTCAGCTGGCAGGCTGTGCTCTGCTAAGAAGCAAAAGGAGAGAGATGGATAAGGGGACAGAGGTGGCCGAGATTGGATAGAGGTAGGACCGGGAGTGTCAAGTGAGGAAAGCAGAGTTGCCAAGATCCAGCCAGCAGAGACCCTCTCAGAAGGAATGGGGTGGGGCCTTGCGGGCTCCCCTCCCCAGAACTTCCTCCCTGCTGCTACATTGTCACAAAAGACTGAAGCTGCCCCACTCTGCTCCTGTCTCCAAGGAGGAAGGTCATTGTCACAGCAGTGTCCACTCTGACGCTGTCTTCACGCTGAGACCTTGATGTTCAATGTGGAATCTGCATTGATGAAATTTTCATTACAGAAACATCTTCCCTTTCATGGCCTCGTTAGTCTGTGGCTTTGAGGATCCGCTGGTTTGGGTTTGGTTACCCGGGTGAGTGGAGGATGGGTGCTACTAAACATTTAGATGATATGTCAGGAGCGCCCTCTCATGTCATAGTCAGAGCATGAGGGGCTCGGCTAATGGCCTCAAGGGAGTCAGGGCTGGGAGCCAACTACAGTGTTCTCTGTCGTCGGAGGGAGCTTGCGTCTTCTGCCTGCAGCAGAGGAGCTGCTTGGCTACAGGGCACACAAGGGAAGTCCATTGTCCACCCACTTTTCAACGACCCGTCTGCCTGTGTGTTTGAGCAGAGCCTACTTGCTTCTGCACTTCACATGCAGTAGCATAAGGCAGGTTGACCAGATGGACATTTAGACATGGTGGCTGTGGGCTGAATCAGGTTAAAGAGAATCCTGTGTTGCAAGCTGGTTTGTGTTTCACAATTGATTTTCTATGCATGTGACAGCAGGGGCTACGTGTCTCATATATACATACCTGTCAGATTTCCCACATATCCCATGAGACAGGTGACCTCATCATTGCTTCCACTTTAGAGACCTGCTGGAGGGCCTACAAAGGGCCTCCTGTTAAGGGGGAATAAAGGCAGGATTTGGACTCAGGACTCCTGAGAGCCTCTGATGTAAACCTTGGTACCCAGCTCTTATTTAAAGGCACAGTGCTTAAAAAGAACCTGTTCATGTATGATTTTCACATCAAACAAGCTGTCAAAGCAATTGCCTTGCTGATGCTCTCCCAACTTGCCTCATGCCACAAGCAGCCCAGCCTTCTCACACGGGAGACCAGGGTCAACCTCCTAGTCTACTCAGCTTCCCAGTCCCCAGAGTTCCCATTGCTGTAGCTGATTGTCACCCATCTCCAAATATTCAAGAATATGGCCTTTGACTTTGCCCCCTACCCAGGGGCTTTCCCAATCTCTGTCTATGGCTGCAGTGGTGCATTTAAAAAATATTTTTTTTTGAGACAAGGTCTCATGCAGCCCAGGCTTACCTCAAATTTCTTTGTAGAGGAGAATGACTCCATTTCTGATCCTCCTGCATGTCTCTCCTGAGCACTGTGCCACCTGACCAGGTTATAGGAGATGCTGGGGATTGAACACGGAGCTTTATGCACACCAGGCAGGCACTCTCCTGACTAAGCAGTGTGCCCGGCCCTCAGTCCTGCAGTTTTTGGACTCATGAGAAATCAACAGCGGAAATAGTTCTGCACTCATCTAGGTTGGAGATAAGGTCAGTCTGCCAACCCCAGATCTCCGTGTGTTGCTGTCTCACTGAAACCTAAGAAGGGCCCCATGTGTATTCTGATCTGATGGAATAGCTTCTGGTAAATACACAGAGCTAGAGAGAGTTAGAAAGGTAAGAACGGACGCATACAAACTCAGACAGGGGTGTGTGTGTGTGTGGGGGGGTGTTTTTCAAAAGTCTCACTCAAAAGGCAACCCAGGCTGCCAGGGTTGGAGGTTTGTGTCCCAGAGAAAAAGCAAATCGAGCAGAGGTGGCCCCGTCGTTCTCTTCTTTGAGCGATGTGGGAGTGCGGCTTAGCTGGGTGAGAGTGGTGTGCTAGGCTAAGGAGCTGGGGGAGACCATAGCTGACACCCAAAGCCAGGGCCAAGAGGGAAAGATCCTGGCAGCCAAGTCAGTCTGCACCAGCAGTTGGTGCCCAGAGAACTTAGAGGGGGCGTACGTGCACAGAGCGCAGTGCTCAGGGACTGAGGCTGAACTAGGCGTGAGTGTCGCCCATATTGTAGATGTCATCACAACAGAAGTTGGAATTCAAGGCTCAACAACCCAGAATTCCAGAAAACACACAAGGTTTTCTGTTGAGTCTCTTAGGAGGTTGTACCATGAGAAGAACAGACCGACATAAACTCTGCTGTGTGAAGGTGAAGGTCAACCTTGAAGTGTTTTAACCCTGGGCGTGAACCGGTGCCTTCCTCTGCCATAAACGAGACCATGAAAAGACTGCAGTTTCCAGAGGCTCTCACAAGGTTACCAGACCTCACAGGGTGAAAGCAACCGGATGTCAAGTGGTGGAAAAAATAGGAGGTCCTGGGTGCTTGGTCACTGAAGTGGCTTGTGACAAATTTGCAACATCAATTAGCAATTTATTTATTTATTTTTTAAAATGAAAAGCTGAGGCACATTATCAGATGAATTGAATTTGAAAATAGAGCCAAATGGTGTTGAATTAAAGAACAAGTTCCAACGGAAGCCGCATGAAGCTGGCACGGATTGTTTAGACAAGGCCTACGTCAGTTTGCTAAAATGATCCAGGCCGAGGCGATTTGGAACAAAAACTCAAGTTAAAAAAAAAAGCACACTAGGATGTGTGGGGTGCTATGGAGAATGCGTAATTAAAATTCTCAAAGGAAGGACTGGAGGGGGCTCAGCCAATAAGAAAGGTTACTGTTCTTGCTGAGCAAAGCTACCCTGCCTGGCAAAGGAAGAAACAGTTGGGGGACGGCCGACTTATCAATGGAACAATGGAAGTAGGAGGAAATGGAATGGCAGCTATTAGAGCTCTGAATACATGCTGCGGGGCCAGCAGCCGTGAGTCGTGTTCCCATCAGAAACACTGCAGGTGAAATGGACATATTTTTAAAGAAGCAGAAACGAAGAAGACACTCTACTCTGAGATGAACATCTAGAGGAGTCGGTCAGGCAGAAGAGATGTGAGCTCAAAAGAGTGTGAGGCACACACAAAAGAAAGAGGACCTCTAAAAGAGATGTGTGCACATTCGATGAGAAGGCCAACACTATAGTCCTTCAGGGTTCTAGCGTCTGCTGGGTTAAATCACAGGGTAGCAGGGACACAAGCCTCCAGAGGGCTGGTAAGGACTACTCCAGGGTTTCCATAGGCTGTACCACGCAGGAAGGGGCGCCATTTGAAATCAGACGGATCCTGCAGTGGGCGAGAGAGATCCTTCCTATATGCACAGAGGTCAACACGAGCAGCCTAACTGGAATTTGTCACTTAGAATAATTACAAAATAGTTGATAATATAAAGCAAGGCAAAAGGACAGAGGAAGGTCACACAGATGGCTGACGGCGACAAAGCAGACTCAAATTCTAGAGTAATTACATAAAACGTTAACAAGGGCAGGTCTCATTTTTCTCTATGGGGGGATGGGGCTGGGCCTCACAGTCTGCCAAGTGGTTCACAGGGCATGCCATGCAATGTTCGACTCCCTGGAACTAACACCAAATGTGTAGGAGTGGAGCATGGGGGGCCTGCTATTTCCAGGGCACCCCTGGAAAGACAGCAGCTACTTGTATGGAAGGGAGAGTGTCTTAGTTAGGGTTTTACTGCTGTGAACAGACACCATGATCAAGGCAAGTCTTTTAAATGACAAGATTTGATTGGGCTGGCTTACAGTTTCAGAGGTTCAGTCCATTGTCATCAAGGCTTCTAGAAGCATGGCAGCATCCAGGCAGGCATGGTGCAGGAGGAGCCAAGGGTTCTACATCTCTATTCAAAGGAAGCCAGAAACAGACTGGGCATCCTTAGGCATCTAGGAGGAAGATCTCCAAGCCCATCCCCATTGTGACATACTTCCTCCAACAAGGCTACACCTTCTAATAGTGCCACTCCCTGGGACGAGCATATATAAACCATTTACAGAGAGGGACAGATATTAGGGACCAGTGATTAGCACATTCATCCACTTGGGGTGTGAAGAATGTATGTAGCCAGGGACCATGGTAAGTTAACAAATCAGCACATCCCAAACAATTGTCAAATAACCCCTGCCCTTCTGCAGTCAGTTCTGGTGGAGGACCTGGCTGTCCTCAGGCATCTTTAACTCAGTAGATCTTGGCAGCCGGAGCTCAGAGCAGCTGGAGTCAGGGATCCACAGCCAGGCAGGATCCATCCTCGAACCCTGCATTTGTTCAGTTCTGCAGCTCAAGCAAAAAAAGCTAAAGGTAGGGCTGAGGCAGCGGGAGAAATCTCCAACTCATCCAAGATGCCTGGCTCCCAGGGGCCTGCCGGGGCCAAGCCCTAGTGGACATAGAAGGCACATGGTGGTCTGCACAAGAGGCTACTGGAGTGTTCCATGCCCTCAGCAGTCTAAGGAAAACAGGGAGGTTTCCAAGGGAATGGGGTGCCAGGACCCGTGGACCCTGTGAGGCCTTTCTGTGACAGCTGAGTGGCTGGCTGTGCTTCCAGGTCCCCTGGACTGCTTCAATGAGGTCACCTCAGGCAAAGGCCTTCTGTCTGGGGAACCATGGCCTGGCCTGCCTCACACTGTGCAGGTGACAGGCCCAGGGGTCAGAGTGTCTCCTGAGAGCCTGTCTGGGTTGGAGAAGCATGGAGAGAGCTCTGAGCACAACAGCCCCAGGTCTGGAGTCCCATCCAGGGCGGCGCTGGGGATGACGGACCTTCCACAGTAACTTCACTCCAGTTCACTGATAGGAGAAACTGTGAATAACAGGCCGTGTTTCTGTCCTGCCATTTTAGGAATTTTACAGCTAAGTTTCATGACATCCCTCACAGAGGGGTGTGCGTGCCAGGTCCCCACAATCCTTACACAAATTAAAATGGAAAGACTCAGCACGGGGAACACCGTCACGATCTCAGGAGGACCCAGGAAACTGGGAAACGCTGGCGGCTCCAAAGCGAAGGAGCTGAGCTCAAACCAGGACCAGGGCTGAGAGCACAGGCTGGAAGCTGGAAGTGAGCAGGGCTCACCCTTCTCAGGAGGCTGCAGAGCCTGCTAGAGGTCAGGGGTGCGGTCAGGGCGAGGTCACTGCAGCCCTGAGGAGTGGCACAGGCCTTTCTCAGGGGAAAGCCGTGCCTTCCCTAAGTGAATGTGCTGAGAGGTGGGTCACAGGCAGGGAGAGAACTCAGGGATGTCTGGTGATGGGGACAGACTGAAGCTAGACGCCGAAAGAAGATGAAGCGAACAGAAAGCGTAGTTCCCTAGTGTCAGTCAGCTTTGTGAGGATAATCAATATAGAGAAATTAGGGGACCAGGGAGGTGGTTCAAGGAGAAAAGTTGCCTTGAAAATGTGAGTTCGAATTCCCAGAGCCCACATAGAAGCCGGGTGTGGTAGTACTCTCTTCAACATGGAGTTCCTTTGGGAAGAGACAGGAGAAGGAGACAGGAGACTCCCCGGAAGTTTGCCAGCCAAGTAGCCTGTGGCCAACTGTGAACATCCAAGAGACCCAGTCTCAAATAAGATGCAGGGCCAGGAATAGCAACACAGGTTCCCGCATGTGCTACCCTTCTCTCCTTTGGGAAATGTGTGTGTGTGTGTACGTACATACATTCATACATACAGATACATACATACATACATACAGACAGACAGACAGACATAGCGTATGTGTGTGTGAGATGTGCAATGGGGTGGTTTGATGAACGCCTGTGTTGAGACTCAGCAACTGTGATCAAACACAGGAGCAGACCCCTCACCTCCTGTAACTTCATTTTCCTTTGTTAGCAAGAACATGGCAATACTGCATGCCCGCTTGACAAACAAGCCTAGGCCCTTCAGGATGGGAGTGCAGTCCACTGTCATGAGCTGTTGAAAACACGCTGCATGTGAGGTCCCCAAAGTGAGGTCACCCTTCACAGAGAACCTTTTCTGTCTGACCTAGCTCCCTTCTCTCAAGAACCTCGTTTTTTTGTGAGTGAGGACATCGCTGGCTGGCTCAGGTCAGGGGTGAGGAGTGGAGCAGAGACACTGGACTGAGAAACAACTCTTTGGACCAGGTCTCACAGGAGCCATTAGAAGCCACACAGGTCCGAGACAGGCAGACATATAGGGAAAGGGCCACAGACAGCTAAGGAAGATGGAGAACTTCCAGCTTCCTTGCCTTCCCCACCTGAGATAAAAGCCTGGTGGATTTTCTCTCCTGCTGACAGGGCTCCCGTCTGCTGACTGGCCAGGTTAGTCAGGTATGCTCAAGACCTGTTCTGAACAATATTACCTGAAGCTGCAGGCCTCTGAGCTTCTTTTTCTATGTGCAGGCTGACCAACCCCAAATTAGGAGAGGGGACCCATTTCAGGCCACCAAAGCCACTTAACACCCCAGTCTCCCAGGGCTTTGCTGTGTGTTCTTTCTCACCCTTAAGTGCCCTTGTGACCCGGCTGTGTCTTGAGCCCTTTCTCTGCCTTTTAATTCTTTCACTGGTAGAGAAATGAACCCCCAATACCCTTGGCCGGTTACAATAGCAACTCTAGCAACTCAGCCATAGGAAGGGAGCTAGAAAAGGGACCATTCAGCAAGATTACTTAGAAATACAGAGAATCCCCATGAGCTACAGGAACTAAAAATGGTTGGTTTTGGAGAAGGTAGGGTGAGAACCAACAATTTTTTAAAAACATTAAAACTCATAGAATTCTAAAGTTCTGTTTGACTTTGATTAAAAGTTATAATTAAATAACGACAGAATGCATTTTTCATGTTTGATTTTTTTTAATCTAGAAATAAAAACACATTGCTTTTTTTTTTTTTTTTTGCTAATGGCTTTTTCCCCTTGGGGGTATTTTATTTTGAGATTTGTCTTGATATATAAAGTTTGGAATTCTTTTTACTACAGGCTGTTTTTTGTGATTATCTCCTGGGGTTGCTTATTCATTCGCATATGAGGTGTGGGCACCTCCTGCCTCTCCATGTGTGAATGAGGCTGCAGTGAGAATCTATGTACCTGTGCGTGTGTGTGCACACGTGCATGAGTGTACTGTGTGTGTGTGTGTGTGTGCATGAGTGTAGTGTGTGTGTGTGTGCACATGAGTATAGTGTGTGTGTGCATGAGTGTACTGTGTGTGCATGCATGAGTGTCCTGTGTGTATGCACATGCATGAGTGTAGTATGTGTGTGTGTATGAATATAGTGTGTGAACATGCATGAGTATAGTTTGTATGTGCATGCATGTATGTAGTGTGTGTGCATGTATGAGTGTAGTATGTGTTCATTAGTGTATTGTGTGTATTCATGACTGTAGTGTGTGTGCATGCAGTACATGAGTATAATGTGTATGTGCATGTATGAGTGTAGTGTGTGTATGCATGAGTGTAGTGTGTATGTGCATGAATGAGTGTAGTGTGTATACATGCATGAGTGTGGTGTGTGTGTGTGTGTGTATGTGGAGGTGTGCACGTACTGTGTGGGAGCATATATGTGTGTGTGTGTGTGTGAGTATATGTGTACCCCTAAAATACATAAGATTCAGGCAGATCTGTGGGACTGTGAAAGGAAGCCTGGGTCTCTGTTGAGCTAAGGCTTGAATCCCTGGAGATCCTGAAGGGATGGCCGGCATTTTGCCTGTTCCTGGGCACCAGGCCCCTGACACTAGCCGCAGCCCTCCATAGATATGTGTCCATCAGTCACGTTAAGGGCAACGCCCCAAACCCCTCCACAGGTAGAGGACATGACCTGTAGTCACGACCTGTTGGCAGTAGACTCTAGACAGATCTCCATTTTAATGAGGTACCTAAAGGTCTGGAGGCTTAGCATGAGTATAGTGTGTATGTGCATGCATGTATGTAGTATATGTGCATGCATGAGTGTAGTGTGTGTATGCATGAGTATAGTGTGTATGTGAATGCATGAGCGAAGCTCTCCTTCCCAGACACTCATCCCCGCAAAATGTATTTAATCTTAGGCCCACCCTGAGAAATGAGGTACAGTTTTACCCATCCACTTTCTACCATGACAATAAATGTCTTAAAACCATGGACTGCCTCTTTTCATCATGTGGGGAGCCATGGAGAAGGTCTTTGCCTATAGAGCCGCTGTCTAACCTCCTGTAGAAGGCCTCTCTGCGCTCCCAGACAGAACTGCCACCAAGTTCAGGACAACCGATCAACAAGCCTAGGACTCTTCCCATGGGACCAACTGGAGGTCTACCCTCTTTTCCTCCTTGACCCCGAGCTAGATCCAGCCCACAGGCCCTCACTCCATTCTCAGCTCTTCCATAGCTCCCAGCGGCACCTAAGTGTCCGAAAGCCTGAGAACCAGATGGTCCCAGCTTTGTCGCAGGCCCGGGGACACCCGAACCAGCTCCGGTTGTCCCGCACCCCAGACTGTGCTTCCCCACCCCCGGAGTAGTGTCCTGGGCCTGCCCTATAGCCCAACACTGCCCGGCGATGGTATGGGGTAATCACTGTCAACTTCCTGTGTCCTACCTCCCTGAGCTGCCGAGCTCTGTGGCAGAACTGACTCGGAACCCATAACCCTGCACAGATCCAAATACTATTTTTAACAAATGAAGCCAAGTACTAAGCATTTTGTATAACAATATAATTAATAACAAAATATGTTTTTAAAAAAATCTGACTCTGGGGATTGGAGAGAAAGCCAGAGCACTGATGCTCTTCCAGAGGACCCAGGTTCAATTCCCAGCACCCACATGGTAATTTACAACCCTCTGTAATTCCAGTTCCAGGGGATCTGACATCTTCTAGCCTCTTCTGGCACTGAATACATGTGGTTCACAGATATGCACACAGGCAACACACACACACACACACACACACACACACACACACACACCTCTCCAGCTGTGTGTGTGCTTCTAGTAGAAACACAGCCCGACTGTTCTTGAGAGCCCAAAGCGGAGACAGAGAGTTAAAATACAGGATCACGGCCATGGATCCAAACCCCGTGGAACGCCAGGTCTGAGCATCCTTCTGGGGGACTCAAGCCTTCCTCTCAGCAGCTCCATCCAGATGTCTCCAGGCCAGACCACCATTCACACCTCTCTCTGCCTCATCTGTGGGTCCTCAGGAAATGCCCACTTCTTCTCTGTGGCCCTGACTACCATCTAATTCATGCAAATGCCTCTCCGTTCTTCTTACTCCTCCCTGGCCACTCTGCAATAGTTGCTCCCATCCCTCCCCATCCCCCAACTCACAGTGGGCCAAGGGATTTTTATCCAGAATAAACACAGTGGCCTTACAAGGCTTTGGCGGATGCCACCCCTCACTCCCAGCCATCTGCCCTAGAGTCAAGATACCTCTGACCCAAATAGCATTAGGACAGAGAGTTTTCTTCTCCGCAGCTAAGTAGTCACACAAGTGCCACCACATCTATTAGAGTGGACATTGCTATTCCAGGACAAGGCGCGTGCTGAGAGCCTGCTTGGGGGCTTCCTGTTCAGTTGTCCACAGGCAGATTTATATACATGGTGCAGGATACCCTCACTGCAGGCTTCACTGGGAGGGAAACACAGTGACAGAGACTCCCTCCCTCTCTCATCCTTGGGTGAAGGAAGACTTTGCAGACTGGTTCTTTCACAGACAGCCCCAGAATGGAGAGGGGCTCAGTGGACCTGCACTCTCAGGCTGTGTTCAGCTCATGGTTGAGAGACATGCTCTAAGGTGCCAGGGTTTTGTGGGGGGCTAAATCAGGGTCCCACCAGCATAACAGGGCTGGCTAGCTTCATGGGGACACAGGGGAATTCCCAACAGCCTGGTTGGGAGCAAGACTCTCATCTGGTTTTCAGGTTTGTTCCCAGAGACTGGAAAACAAAGACAGAAAACTGAGGAGCCACTGAACCTCCACATGGGGTGCCCTGTGCCCAAGCCTTTCTGTCTTTTAAAGCTTGTTCCTTAGAAGGGGACATTTTTGTATTGAGTTTGAGCAATACATCCATTTAAATTTTCTCCGAGCTTTCTACATCCATATATCCACATAAAAGACTTGATTGGCTTTGCCCTACACAGGAGACAATGTTCCTTCCAAAAGCCATAGGTTCCCAAATCAAAAGCCTACAGTGCTCAGTGTGGGACACCTCCCCTCCAGTTTGGTCATCGGTGGGTGTCCCAGAGACTTACAAAACAGTAGAAGCTATTGCCACTGCTCGTGAAACTCACCAGAACTTGACGGTTAAGACCTTATTCCCGAAGACACCACACACTTTGGTCACGGTCCACAGAGAAATCTGAATCAGTCATTTCTGGTTCTGGGTGATTTGCTCGCTCACTGGCCCACTCAGCTCACACACACATTCCACCCTTAGACCAGAGGAGCCGCTGCTTCTGACTTTATTGCATGGGTTTGGGGTATGGAATCACAACCTCACGCTTATAGAGCAAGCACTTTACTGACTGACTCATCTCCCCAATCCTAGCCACAGGTCTCTAATGACCTCACTGCCCACCTCTTTCTGTCAAGCAGGGGTCCCTGTGAAGGCTAATAAGGCCTCCCTTCCTCTCAGACTATTTCCGCCCTTCTCAGTGGGAGACATACAATCCCTCTTTCCTCTCCTGAACCCATTAGTGGCTTATCCAGCTCAGAGCCACAGGAAGGCCCCAAATCCTCATGTTCCGGCACAGGTTCAGCCGCGGAAACGATCTTAGGCTCGCGGCTTCAGAATGACCCTGAGGTTCCGTCTCTGCAGCGGCCGTGGCCTGACCAAGCAGAGCACCTCGTGTACCTTAATGATCCATTGATTGTTTCTGAGGAAGGTAACCTTTGTGCCCCACGGTGACAGTTCTGCCACCATCCAATCAGTCACACCAGCCATTAAGGGTCCTGCTTATTCAGAGGCCTGATCCATCGTTGCTGAGGGGGAAAGATGTAAACATGGCAGTATGCAGGGATCCTGGACAAAAGGCTGTAGGCCTGATGACTCTCAGGACTCCAGCAGCATGTGGCATGCCACAGTCCCCTGCTGGGATAAATATCGGGAACAGAATGCAAAGTGACCTTGGTGTTCTGACCCACGGACACCTGCACACTGATCGTCAGGCCTCTTACTGCAGATTCATGCACGTGCACGTTCACGGCCAGAGATGCTAAGCTCTGAGTAGGGAGAGAGGAGGCAGAGGCCCTGATGGCCCTCTTCTCCACAGCCGGTGTCTTTCCCTTGAAGGCCCTCAGTGCTCAACACCCCAACAACAGCTGCAAACTATGTCTGCACTTTATTCCACAAAAATACAGGGCAGGACCAATGAGTGGCAATCACCCCGAGCTTTTTATTAAATGGGAAGTAATGAAATTATAAAGCCATGTTCCTTGTTTGAGTTCAGCTATGTCGGAAGTTTCTAATGTGATTTTCTTTCACAGAAAGTTAATCTCTTCAAAAATTATTTATTTGTAATTATGCTTAGGGGCACGTGGGTATAGTCACCGGTGGAGGAGGCCCGAGTCTTCAGATCCTCTGGGAACTGGAGTGTACAATTATTGTGTAGTCTTAGCCAATGTGGGTGCTGGGAACTGAACTCAAGTCCTCAGAAAGAGCAGGAAGGGGCTCCTAACCACTGGGCCATCTCCCCAGCTCCAACGGAAAGGTGATTTTAACTCTTAAAAGAGGGACCCCACAATTGCGTATGTGTGTAAATGTGCATGTGTGTGGAGGTCAGTGGTTGGTAATGACATCTTATCTGTATGTATGGAAATGTGCATGTGTGTGTGACCATGCATGTGGAGGTCAGTGGTTGGTAATGACGTCTTATCTGTATGTATGGAAATGTGCATGTGTGTGTGACCATGTGTGTGGAGGTCAGTGGTTGGTAATGATGTCTTATCAGTTACTTTCCAGGGAGTCCCAGTGACCCTCGTGTCTCTGCTTCCCCAGCTCCACAGCTACAGTGTGTGCCACCAAGCCTGGCTTGCACAGTGGTGCTGGGACTCGAACTCATATCCTTGGGCTTGCCCAGCAAACACTTTACTGACTGCTGTCTCTCCAGCCCCCAAACCACATCTCTTCTGTAGAATACATCTAAGTTCCTAAATACTCACCCATATTAAAGCTGTGTAGAAAAGGCCATGTTCGTCTCGTGCAGTCTGTCCATAACACTTGCTTCTTCTTTTAATAAGTTCCAGGTATCTTAATACAGCATCCACTCATGCCATACAGGTCCGGCTCTGGGATGGAGCTCAGCTATCTTTGCTATCAACGCAGAGAGAGCCATGCACTGCATTTCCCCTGCAGAGATGCCTGCTCTTCTGATGACTCCATCTGCCATCTTCATCATCATCCTCCCCAAGAGAACTGCATAACTGGATGCTCTCTGTCTGTCCATGTGTCTGTCTGTCTCTCTGTCTTTGTCTGTCTCTCTTTGTGTGTCCATCTGTCTGTATGTCCATCTGTCCATGTATCTGTCTCTGCTTCTCTGTCTCTGTGTGTCTGTCTGTCTCTGTCTGTGTCTGTATCTCTCTCTGTGCCTGTCTGTCTCTGTCTGTCTGACTGTCTGTCTCTGTCTGTGTCTGTCTCTTTCTCTGTGTCTATCTGTCTCTATCTGTCTTTCTCTCTTTGTGTGTCTATCTGTCTGTGTCTATCTCTTTCTGTATCTATCTGCCTGTCTGTATCTGTGTCTATCTGCCTGTCATTGTCTGTCTGTCTGCCTGTCTCTCTCCGTGTGTGTCTATCTGTTTGTGTCTGTCTCTCTGTATTTATCTGCCTGTTTCTCTCTGTGTCTGTCTGTCACTGTCTGCCTGTCTGTCTCTGTCTCTGTCTCTCTGTGTGTGTGTCTGTCTCTCTGTCTCTGTCTCTGTGTGTGTGTGTCTGTCTGTCTCTCTGTCTGTCTGTCTCTCTGTCTTGTCTCTCTCTCTCTCTCTGTGTCTGTTCTCTCTCTCTCTTTCTCTCTCTCTCTGTCTGTCTGTCTCTGTATTTGTCAGCCTCTCCCCCACCCCTGCTCTGTTATCACAGACCCTTGGGATGTCACCAGGGCCATCTAAACAACCAGGTTCACCTTCCCATTCAAAGTCCTTCATTTAATCCTGCTCAGAGTCCCTTTTGTCCAGTGAAGTCCCAGTTCTGGGGCTTTGGGGATTACGGGGTAGATACTGTATTGGCTTTATATTCAACCCAGTAAGAAATTCTATATTGGTCAGAACTAAAAGCAAATAAGAAAAGAACAGGCTGGGTTGGGCTGCAGGAACAAACAGGGGCTTCCACAGGAAGAGGGTCCCACGCTATCCCCACTCTGGGACACGGGTTGAGAGTGGCTTTCCTCCTGCTCCCACAGGAGCACAGGCAGGGCATTCACACACAGCTTAGCTCTTGCTCTTCTGCCCTGATGTGACACACAGGAGGTAGGAGAGTGACGTCCCCATCGTCGCCCCTGGGACTGTGGAGTGGCTTCCCCGAGACACTTCACAGAACACGGAGGTATCAAAGCCCACCAGTGTGTCTGGTAGTCCCGGGTCCCCTGTGTGCCTGTGTGCCGTGGACTCAGACTGCAGGGCTTCTTGCTAACGCAGCCTTGTGCAGGGCACAGCTGGAGAGGGGACAGCTGATTTCAACCTGTGTCCTGGTCCCACCCACAGCCTGATTTAACCACACAGGCATCCTCCTCAGGCAGGTTCCTCTGTCATGTCATAAAAGGAACAGGCTGCGCTCACTGGTCGTCTCTGCTGTTTGTTTTCCAGGCTCTGCTTCCCCAACCGTTGGGCATCAGAGTTCATTTTCTTTACTGCTGTTAAACTTTGCCTTCCCATTACGCAAAACGTCCTGACCGAGCAGCAACCAGCCCAGGGCCTCATCTCTACTGACGCCTGCTGCTGCGGGTCTCAGCCCTGACTGACAGGGCCAGTCTAAGGGCCAGACTAAGACTGAAGGGCTTCCCTCCTTTTCTTAGTCGGGGTTTCTTATAAACCTTTATTTGTTGGTTTGTTTGTTTATTATTTTGTTTGTTTGTTTGAGGCAGGGTTTCTCTGTATAACCCTGGCTGTTCTGGAACTCACACTGTAGACCAGGCTGGCCTTGAACTCAGAAATCTGCCTGCCTCTGCCTCCCAAGTGCTGGGGATTAAAGGCGTGTGTCACCACTGCCCGGTCTTTGTCAGGGTTTCTATTCCTGGACAAAACATCATGACCAAGAAGCAAATTGGGGAGGAAAGGGTTTGTTCAGCTTACATTTCCACACTGCTGTTCATCACCAAAGGAAGCCAGGAACTCAAACAGGTCAGGAAGCAGGAGCAGATGCAGAGGCCATGGAGGGATGTTCCTTACTGACTTGCTCCCCCTGGCTTGCTCAGCTTGCTTTCTTACAGAACCTAAGACTACCAGCCCAGGGATGGCACCACCCACAACGGGCCCTCCCTCCTTGATCACTAATTGAGAAAATGCCCCACACTTGGATCTCATGGAGGCATTTACTCAACCAAAGCTCCTTTCTCTGTGATAACTCCAGCCTGTGTCAAGATGACACACAAAACTAGCCAGTACACTTGGCATCTCCAAAATGAAATCCACTTTGTGACCAGAGAGACTCCTGGAGGCCCTTGGAGCTGCAGTGGCAACGAATACAAACTGAATCTGGTACCCACGGAGCTAAGAGACCCCTCTGTGAGAGACTGGGAGATGTGATAAACATCCAGTAATCCCGCGCAGAATGAACGTGGCTGTTCTACACAGCAGCAAGATCAGTGTGCCTACAGCTGAGAGAGGGAAGGAGAGGGATGAAGGGGAGTGAGGAGGAGAAGCTCAGAGGGGTCACGTGCTCCCTGCCGGACCATTCCAACAGAGAGTGTGTTCTCTGCTGGTGGTGAGTGATGATGGTCACAACCAACCTGAAACCATGTTTGTCACCTCAGAGTCTATGTGCAATTGGGTGACTATGGCCTCTTCCCATGTCTAGGAACCAGTGAGGCGATGTTGGAATCTCCTTCCCTGCCTGAAGGGAAAGGCTCATGTTTGGCAGCTCACCCCTGCCTGCCTGTATCCCTGGCTCCAGAGAGCCGATCCTCTCTTCAATGTCCTCTCTTGGCCTCCGGGCTCACTGCATTTGTGTGCACATGTACCTACACACATACATATAAACAAGAATCAGAAGAAATCAGCAGCCATTTCGTAGGAGAATAACCAACCGGCAGGCCAGGAACGCTACACACCTTGCTGGTTCTGGCTGCAATTAGCTGCGAGACAGATGAGCCTGAGCAGGTCCATTAGGCAGAGGCGGGTATGACATTGTCACGCGGAGCAATAAAGGTGTGAGACAGAGAGGAAACATCTGTTCTTCAGAAATAGCTGGAGTTACAAGCCTTCTCTAGTCGATGTTATCGCTGTGAAATCCGATATTCTGAGGAAGGGAATGGAGGTTACTAAGTGCGGGGAGGGGAGGGCAGGGCCGCTGTTGGCTGGGCTGCTCCTGGGCGGGTGAGGGGAGCCCTTCAGAATATGTGCTGGGCTGCAGGGTGTGGGACCTCAGGGAGAGGATGGCTGGAATTTCAACTCGTGAAAATTAAAACACAAAAACAAAGTAACTGAGCCTGGGAGTGAACCTAACTCACCCCATGCTATGGAGTCCTCTGGCCAGGACGAGATCCTGCAGGAGATCTGGGGTCTCCCTCCTGTTTAGAAAATTGTGATTTGTTTCTAGTACAGAGGAAAGTGTTGAGGTCCATCCCAGGGGTCCATGTCAACAATGGGTCTCATCCAGGACAAGCATTTGGGGAAGACAGAGGGGAAGGCAGCTGCCATCTCCACCCCTCAGTCCTTATTGTTCTCTCTCTCTCTCTCTCTCTCTCTCTCTCTCTCTCTCTCTCGTATGAATATGCACACATGAGTATGGTGTGTATGTGGTTTATATATGAGCGTGTGTGTGTGTGTGTGTGTGTGTGTTCCAGTGTGTGCATGCTTGTGCAGGGCAAGATCAACCTCAGCTGTCATTCTTTAAGACCCCTCAAACTTTCTTCTCCAGACAGGGTCTCTCTCTGACCTGGGACTGACTCAACGACTATATTTCTCCATGTGATGCCAACACCAGCTTATAATGGTGCAGCAAACAGATGCTCAGCAGATGCCTCAGACCCCTGGCTTCAATCTCAGGGTCTCAGGCATTTTGTTACAGTAACAGAAAACAGACCAATAGCACCTTCTAAGTCAAGGCCCAATGGCTTCCTCCTTTGAAAGGACGGGAATTGGCATAAGACACCCAAGTCCAAAGGAGGTTTATTTGCCCCAAAGGGACAAAAGGCAGGGAATAAGAGACAAAGACAGGAAATATGGGATGACAGAGAAAGGGAACAAGGGAGAGGTGGGAGTGCATGCATGTTCATGTGCTTGTGTGTGCATGTATATATGAGCATGTGTACATGTGTGTGCATGTATATGTGCACGTTTGTGCATGTGCACATATATGCATGTTTGTGCATGTGCATGCATGTGTATGGGTGGGAGTACATGCATGTGGGGGTGAGGAGGCAAAGGCCTTGAGTGTTGTCCTAAAGGGACAAAGGACTGCCTCTGGATAGGTGTGTAGACAGACATGGTCCGTAGGCAATGGTGGTTTGTAAAGGTAAAAGGGGGAAACCTTGAGTTAGGACAAGGTGTCTAATTTTAATTGGGTGTGTTAATTAGGCGAGCCAAAATGGGCTTTTGACTGCTGGACTTCACTTCTTTGACAGCTGGACCTGGGTAGTTAGGTTCAGGGGTACAGAATGGCCAAATAAGGGAATGGACTTTGGTGGCTAGCTGTAGGAATGTAATCTATTTTTAAAGCAAGGAAGAGGGAACGAGGGAAGGGCAAGGTCTGCCGGAGCCACGTTAGCCATGCTCAGTCCAGAGCCCCTTCGTCCCTCACACCCGCCTCCCCCACTCCCGTGGCACTGAGTTGTTATTTAGAGGAACCCAGAGTGCACAGTTTGTGAGACTTGTTCTCAATTCTTCCAGTTGGAATCAGGCCTTGTTTATTTCTGCTTCCTCATTGTCCAACTGAGCTCCAAACGGAAGTCTGGGGTTGACTTGTGACTGATTACATGTGCTAAGAGCGACTTTGAGGTGTGGGGACACGTTTAGACACATGTTAAGAAAAAGTGTCAAGTTCAAAACAGGTATGTGCATGGTTATGAGAAACAGAAGTTAGAGATAGGTTGACAAACACTCCTAAGGGACTTCGGACTCTCGAATGGCACAGGACTTTAATTTATAGGTAAAGGGTCCCTGAGTTGGAAATCCAAAATAGTCCAGAAGCCAAACAGGAACTTGTGTAGGCATGTGTATGCATGTATGTGTGTGCATGCATGTGTATGTGTGTTTGTGCGTGTGTGCATGTATATGTGTGCATGTATGCACATGTGCATGCCTGTGCCTGTGTGTGTGTGTGAGTATGTGCATGTGGGGGTGGGGGCAGAGACCCTGAGTGTTGTTCCTCAGTGCTGTCCACCTCTCTGAGCAGTGAGGCTCGCTGACCAGCAAGTCTCAGTCACCTGCTATGTCTGCCTCTGCGATGCTGCTGGGATTCCCCTCTGACACTCCTGGCTTTCTTTATGGGAGTTCTGGGGATCAAATCCAGCTCCTCATGCTTTCACAGTGGGCACCCTGCCCACTGAACCATCTCCCCATTGACATAAACTTTCTAAGTGCTGAAGTGATGCCACATGGGAACGCTGGCAAGAAGCTGCTTTGACTGAAAATAGCTTATAAGGGTCTGGACAGATGACTCTGTGGTTGAGAGTGCTTGCTTCTCTTACAGAGGATCCAGGCTTGGTTCTCAGAGCTCACATGAAAATACCTACACACACGCACACATGCATACATGCATGCATACATACATACATACATACATGTGGTGGTTTGTATACGTTCGTTCCAGGGAGTGCCACTATTAGAAGGTGTGGCCTTGTTGAAGGAAGTGTGTCACTGGGGGGTTGGGCTTAGAGATCTTCCTCTTTGATGCCTGAAGATGCCCAGTCTGTTCCTGGCTTTCTTTGGATAAAGTCATAGAACCCTCAGCTCCTCCTGCACCATGCCTGCCTGGATGCTGCCATGCTTCTGCCTTGATGATAATGGACTAAACCTCTGAACCTGTAAGCCAGCCCCAAGTAAATATCTTTTATAAAACTTGCATTGGTCATTGGTGTCTGTTCACAGCAGTAAAACCCAAACTAATACAATACACATACACACACATATACATACACACGAACACATACACACAAACACATAAACACACATATATGCATATACACATACACACAAACACATATACACACATACACACATACATAAACACGTACACACATACATACACATACATACATACATGCATACACACACATACATACACACAAACACACACACCACTAGTAACAGCAAAATAAACAAACAAACTCTACAAAACATGCTGCTTTTCTTGATGGTATTAAAGACAGCTCAAGCAATCAGGTTTTATTGTCCATTAAACTACGGAAGTGGCTGCTCCTAATTCAGCATGCCTCCCAGTGTGCTGTCTGTCCCTTGACAACCTGGGGTTCCTATTCTCACTTCCTGTTGGGAATCAACTTTGCCACCCCATTAATTTACTTTTAATTACCCGACTTGGATAGATCCTCACATCCAGCTTGTGAGAATTATACTTTTAACATTTTGAGAATTCTAACACACACACACACACACACACACACACACACAGAGGGGGGAAGGAAAGAGAGAGGGACAGGGACAGGGAGGGACAGGGACAGGGAGAGGGACAGGGACAGGGAGGGAGAGGGAGAGGGAGAGGGAGGGAGAGGGAGAGGGAGAGGGAGATGAAAACTTTCTCTTCTAAAACCAAATGGCTTTCTTTGCAATATCAAGGTCATGCTAAAAACACCTTTTCCTGTAGAAACATCTGGTCTGTATCTCTCGACCTGACTCTACCCATCCCCGACTCCCTTCTTTGTCTCTCAATCAGGGAGAATCAATCACGCCTGTCATTTGTGGCTCAGACTCTTCTGACGATTTTAAACGAGCAGAGACACAAGCATGGGAAGAACATCACCGGGAACCAGCCCCTGGCAGACGCTAGAAGAGGCGCTGACATGTTTGGAGTCCGCCTGGACCCTGAGAAGCCCCACAGGCCACGGAGTCCCTTCTCTTCATACAGAAGAAAAACCAGGAGTCCATAGTCCCCGCTTCCTCTCAATCAGGGCTGTGTCTCCACAGGGACAGTGCCAATTGGATGGACTTTTCTTCAGGAGAGACGTGGAGAGGCTTTTGCTGAGGCAGTGGGTTCTCAAAATCATAAATCAACTGGGTAAGGCTCAGGCAAGCCTATGTCTCGCCATGGCTTTAGCTTTTCCTAAAACTAAGCAGGACCTGTTGCTCAGGGCTCTGTAAGCACCCCCTGGCTCGGTAAACGGGACCCCAGCTTTAATCACCCACCATCGCCACTGAGCCCTTTGATATCTACCCCGGCCTGCCGCTTAACAAGCACACAGCGGAAGGCTATCTGAGGATTTACTTTGCATCTGTGTTAGCAAAACAGCTTTGAGACCTCCAGGGTTTAGCTCCCCCACCCACCCTCACCCTCACCCACCAGGGGAAACTCAGTTAAATACATATTCCATGGCTCGTGATCAGGAAGGGAGTCCAGAGATGAGCTTTCTTGTTATTGGCTTCAAAGAAGGATTTGTCTGTGTGGCCACGTGAAGATCATCCAGTATCAAAGGATGTTTGCCTGGACACAACAACAACAACAACAACAAGAGTGTCTGTCAGTTCAAGCTAGGAAGGGCCCAACTGGAAAGAGATGCATTAGACGTGCTTTTGTATTGTCACGTCAGGGCCACACTTGTCACAGGTGCTTGAAAAACAGGCATCAAATTTCTCAACTCTTGCTTTGGCTAAAGTTGCAAGTCCCTCACGCCTCTCTGAATAACTCGGGTGTTTGTTTTCTCTCATGGCACCTAAGTCTGGGAACTTAGGATCCCAGATAGCCCAGGAACAGAATGGTATGAGCCTCTCAGAGACCTAGAGCTGCTTCCTTGATCCCACCCATTTCCCTGCCTTTGTTCTCACACTTCCAACATGGCTGCCAGGGAGCGCTCCAGCCAACAGGACAGGTAGTCACAGATCTGTCCGCCTGCTGAGACGGCCTCTTCTAAAGACTTTTCCCGAGAGTCTCATGTAGAGCCTTATGCTCGGAGACTCTGGAAATGGTTTTGAAGCTGCGATAACAACCACTTGGCCTGTTACAGCAGAATTCAGTTAGCCCTGAAGGGTTGACAGGCAGGTGTCCCGGAAACACCAGCAGCGGTTCCTTATAGAGAGTTTTCTCTCAAGAACCAGCAGCCCTTTGCCTTCCTTTCATTGGCATCCCCCTTTCTAAATAAAAATTTCTTGGGCTGGGGGGGGCGGGAATATGCCTTAGTTCTTAGAATGCTCGCTCATCTTGTAAGGTGGAGGTTTTAGCTAAAAGCTGGGTATGGAAGCCCAGGCCCGCAAGCCCAGTTCTGGGGAGAGAAAGACAGGAGGATCCCTGGGGTGTACTAGCTGGCCCGCCTAGCTGAGTAAGAGAGTTCCAGGCTGAGTGAGAGACACTCAATTCTTGAGAGTGACTCAAGAATTAAGGGGAAGAAGGGCAGTGGTGGCAGCACTTGGGAGGCAGAGACAGGCGGATTTCTGAGTTCGAGGCTAGCCTGGTCTACAGAGTGAGTTCCAGGACAGCCAGGCTACACAGAGAAACCCTGTCTCCAAAAAAAAAAAAAAAAAAAAAAGAATTATGGGGAAGAGTGACAGGAAGACACCTGGTATCGGCCTGGTCTCTGCACATGCACATACACACCTGACCACACAGAAACATCTCGTGTGTACATATACATACCCATGTATGTGCTTCCATCAAAGAATGAACAAGATGACCCCTCACCCCCAAAGAAACAAAGAGCACAGTCAGGTAGCAGATTCCAGCTCTGTCTGACTCTCTTCTCCGTCCCTTGAATATCAATAAAAATTAATTGTGGTCTGAGTTGCTGTGACCCTGCCCTCTCTTCTCTGAGAGCCAAGAGCCATTGTCAACACTGTAGGGGACCTGAACCTCAGAGCTCCTGAGGCATGACAACTCCCGCTTTCAAAAATTTCATTTCCATGTTTTCTGAACAGCAGGTCCTTCATGTATACGGTTAATTGCATAAATAAACATTTTCTTCCTCACCTGAATTGAGCTGAACACTCCAGTGAACTACGCTCACTCACTGCAATGCCAACAGAGTCAACACTTAAGGTGAAATTTTACTTTAAAAAAACAGTAATTACAAAACCTCAGGAAACCGGCGCATTCAAGTACCGATCATACATATTTTCTCCAAAGATTTCTTTGAATAAAAAGGATTGTCTAATTCTTTTCCAAATGTCAAATTTAAGCAAAGTGAGTGTTGGTGCCTGTGGGTGTAAACATGTGTACATGTGTGTGTGTGTGTGTGTGTGTGTGCGTGCACTCGTGTACTCACATGTGTATGTGTACAGTACATATGTGCATGTGTGAGTGTGTGTGTAGACTGGACATCAGTACTGAACACTGTCTCAATCACTCTCTGAGGTTTTTTAAGTTTTATGTAATGCAATTTTAAGTGTATAGGTGAATGTCTTCAGGTATGTTACATGCTTGGTGCCCTTGTACCCAGAAGAGTGTTGGATCTCCTGCTACTGGAATTACACATAGCTGTGAGCCACCAAGTGGGTGCTGAGAATTGAACTCAGGACCTCTGGAGGAGCAGCCAGTGCTCTTAACCACTGAGCCACCGAGCCATCTCTCCAGTTCCTACCTTGTTTGCATCTCTCCAGTTCCTACCTTGTTTGCAGAGCCTGGAGCTGACTGCTTTGGCTAGACTAGCTGGCCAGTGAGCCCCTGGGTTCTGCCTCTTTCCACCTCCCCAGAACTGGGATTAAGATATGTTGCTTCCTGCCCAGCTTCTTATGTGGATATCAGGGATTCCAACTGAGTTCCTCACGCCTGTATGACACTTTACTCATTGCACCATCTTCCTGACTCCAGAACCAGATACATTTTAGAAATATGTTATTTTAAAAATGATCATATAGCCAAATCAGCGTCTTGTGGGGCCCGAGTCTGTGATGGTAAACACACATTTTAGTTACCTTTCTATTGCTGGGATGAAAACCACCATGACCAAAGCAACTAAAAGAAAATGTTTAGGCTGGAGAGATGACTCAGCGGTTAAGAGTACCAACTGCTTTTCCAGAGGTCCTGAGTTCAATTCCCAGCAACCACATGGTGGCTCACAACCATCCGTAACAAGATCTGACGCCCTCTTCTGGTGTGTCTGAAGACAGCTACAGTGTACTTACATATAATAAATAAATAAATCTTAAAAAAAATAGAAAAAAGAAAGTGTTCATCTTACGGTTTCAGAGAGGTAGCATCCATGATGGCAGTGGGAAGAATCAGCTGAGAGCTCATATCATGTGTTTACAACCTTGAGGCAGAGAGAGAGAGAGAGAGAGAGAGAGAGAGAGAGAGAGAGAGAGAGAGAGAGAGAGAGAGACGACAGAGACACAGAGAGACAGAGAATAGCATGGGTTTTTTGAAACCCCAAAGTCTGTCCCAATGACACACCTCCTCCAACCAGGCCAGTCTTCCTAATCTTTCCTAAACAATTCCACCAATTGGGGACCAAATGCCCAAACATATGAGCCATATTCTACATTCTATATTCTATATTCTATTTCAAACCACCATACCTTAAGTATAGACTGATGTATCAACCTGAGTATAAACTGTACCCCATCACAATCAGGGAATACAGCTGTTGTACTGCCCTTTATTTGTTTCGAGACATACTTTCTCTTCTTCCACTTTTACATGGGTTCTAGGGATTAAACTAAGGTGCCCAGGTTTGAGGTGCAAGTGTCTTTACCCTCTGAGCAATCAATCTCAATGGCTTGCGTTTTTAGTGTCCTCGCCAAGGACAGGGGTCTGGGTTGTCTCCATGGTTTGGTGAGTCTGCGTGACAGTAGTGTGTGCCCTTACATGCAAAGCTGTGTGGACATGTGTTTTCGTTTCTCTTGGCTTGCAGCTGCAGGGTGGCCTCCTGGAAGATATATGGGGAGTACTTTGTTACTACAAGTAGTGAACCTTGGAGAAGGACAGTTACTGCAGGTCTGCATGCTGAGCCAAGACTCCTTTAAAACCGTAATGAGATTAGTTTTGTCACTTGTCATCTGTAGGCTTCCTACACTCTCACACCCCCCTGCAGCATGCTCTTTATGGAACAAAAGCCATCAGGGCTCATTTAATTTCTGAGCTGTGGTTAAGGTGTGTCCTCCCGACCACCGTCCAGGGCACAGTCTCCTACTTGTCTTTTCCTTAAGAGACTTGAGATGCTCTCAGTGTGACTGAGGTCTGCAGCTCAAACCATCGCAAATGTCAACAAGTGCCTGAATCCTGTGGGTGCACATCCCTAACTGTCACCCCACATTTCTGCTTCCAACCCCCTTCGAGCTGCTGTGATTGTCCGTCTCCAACGACAGCATCTGGATAGAGTCTCTTCATCAGAATAGGTGTCAGGGTGTAGCTCCCGGTGGCCAAAGTCAGCATCTGTCTCCTCTGACAGTACCAAGATGTTGGTCTGGAAGAGCTCGACAATGAGCACCCTGTAGTGGGAGTTTAGAGCAGTGGTTCTTGATCTGGGGGTTGCGCCCCCCAGAAAGTTTCAAACGTGTCCAGGGGTCACATATCAGATATTTCATAACAATTCATAAGAGTGGCAAAATTACAGTTATGAAGCAGCAACAAGATAATGTTATAGTTGTGACTCATCACCACATGTATTAAAGAGTTGCAGTATTAGGAAGGTTGGGAACCACTGCTCTAGAGAAAGACATGATTGCATTAGTTGCTCTCATTGCTGGTGCGGATGGCAAAAACAGGTTTGAGAAAGAAGGTTTTTTTTTTATTTTTTATTTTTTGAGAGTATAGGCTGAGACAGTCCATCACGGTGGGGAAGGCACGGAGGCAGGCGCCTGAGGAGGCCAGTCAATATTGCATCCACAGTCGGGAAGCAGAAGGCTGAGTACTAAGACTTAGCTTGCTTCTATTGGTTCAGTGGAGGACCCCAGCCCAAGGGTCAGTGCTGCTCACATCCAGGGTGTGTTTTCCCGCTGCAATTGGCTCAGTTTAGAATCTCACTTAAAGATACACTCAAAGGTTTGTCTCCTAGGTTATTCTAGAGCCTTCCAAGTTGACAGTTGATGTTGACCGCCACACGGGCCTTCACTGTGTGTATCTGTTGGATTCTGCGGAGGAGAAGGTTGGTGTGATGGTAAGGGTGGGAAAGATTGTGCTGAGGTAACAAACAGGACCCAGATCTCCATAGTTTAATAAAGTCAAGAGAAAAACAAAAACCTATAAAAAGAAAAACACACCCTTTAGTGGTGTATGTATGTGTGTGTGTGTGTGTGTGTGTGTGTGTAATATCTAGTCTGATGGAGGTGGCATGGTGGATCAATGTTCTAGTCTGATGGAGGTGGCACTTGATACATGTCCCAAAGACCAGCATGACAGAGAAGAAAGAATCCCACTGTGTTGTCTTGGAAGTAATACCTGCCACTTTCTTTCGATCTATTTCTGAGAGTGGTCATCTGTCTGCAGGACTCTAAGGTCAGGAACATCTGTGAATGGAGCATATGGTCTGGAGACAGTGGCGAGTGCTCCCCGGCATGGAAAAGGATGTGGATATGGATAAATAGACTTAATAAGTAATTTGACTCCAATGGCTGCTCCTTCTTGGACTGTTTGGAATTTAGCAAATTATCATCCCTCTGTGTTGACAGGTTGCAGAACATTAGGCCGGGGACTTTCTGCTCTGTCTCTCGATAATTTTATTTTGTCTTCAGGAAGGCACGGCATGCATCTTCTGGGCTTGCAGCCAGCTGAGTCATCTCACCCATTCCTCTATCTCTGTGGCACGAGGTCTGTGACACACAGAAAGTCTGTGTCAGAACCCAACAGCCATCTCAGCCAGAGACTGGGCCAAGGTCTCGGACTCCACCAAGCTAGGCTACCCTGATGCTCTTGATGGAGCCGCCCTCGGGCGACCACCAAGAAGACCAGAACAAGGGACTGCGTCCCTGGAGCCTTGTGAGTCACATTTGGTCCTGACCCCAGATCAATTTGTCATCACTCTGGAAAAGGGGTGGGGTTAGCAGACTACTCTCCAGAGTGCATGCTCTTAGGGGTCCTTTGCTACGGCAGTGGGATGGATGATAACCTTCTGTTGATGGTGTCCACTGCTTTAGGGTACTTGGAGATCAGAGAGGGTGGAAGGGCAGAGAGAGAGAGAGAGAGAGAGAGAGAGAGAGAGAGAGAGAGAGAGAGATATCCTGGGGGAAGGGAACAGCAAGCATCTCAGGCCAAGTTTAATTATCCCATCATAAAAGAAGAAATAAAAATTGCAACCGAAACTCTCCCTCTGTCCCCAACATAACATCAAAGTGGGAATTTGTCAGGAAGGAAGAAGTGAGGAAAATGTAAAGGAAGAAGAAAGGGAGGAAGGAATGAAGGGATGGAGGAAGAGAGGGAGGGAGGGAGGGAGGGAGGGAGGGACGGACGGACGGACGGACCTCAGCCACTAGCTAGGATGATTTTGTCTGAACTGCTTTGGCTCGCCCTGTCTGAGGTCCGTGTCAGGGAGAACTCCTGAGTCCAATCTCCGGTGTGCATGGGACTGAACTCCAAGAACAGATGTGACAGAAGATGGTGGTCTGGCCACCAGCTGCAGTTATTTTCTCAGTATTCAGAAACACCAGCCCTGGGCTGGAGAGGGCTCATCTGTTATGAGAACATGCTGCTTTCATAGAGGACCCAGGTTCAGTTCCAGCCCTCACATCAGGTGGCTTCCAACCTGGAACTCCAACTGCAAGTGTCTGATACTCTCTTCTGGATTCTGTGTGTGCCTGCATGCACAGGGTACATATAAACACATGTAAGTGTGCATGTGAACACACACACACACAGAGGAAACCTGCCATACAAACTCCATTTATGAGACAGTCTGGTGACAGAGCTTTTCTGGCTGGCTGTGGGGTGCTCTCTCTGCACCCTACCCCCACCTACCTTACCCAGGAGCCATGTTGACAAGTTCATACATTTGTAAATCTTGTCCAAGGTCAGTTAAGATCACTTGAATACATCTAAGAGGGGTCTGTCCAGTAACTGACTCTGATTTCTAGAATTTTCATGTGAGGAACCAAGGATGGTACTATGTGCCCTGGTGTGATGAGTCAGTTATCAGGGGCAGGAGGCTCCGGTCACCTGGTAGTCACCCCCAGTTTGGTCTTCCTGTCTTACCCAATTGAGCCTTGGTGTGGCCCCAGTGTCTTGACAAGGTTCTTTTTCAGCTATGCGTCATTACAAGGCACAACAGGTTAACATTCTGGCATGGGAAATGTTATCTAGGGAAGATCTTTCAGATACTAGGTCCAGGAGAAGACATTCTTCTTCCTGGTTCTGGGGTTGAGGACAGAAACCGGCCATACGAACTCCACCAAA